>CAJNIZ010044107.1:25384-37732 GCA_905231905.1 Symbiodinium pilosum | reverse complement strand
TTTTTTTTTTTTTTTTTTCTTCGGGTGGTGGCTCCTTTCCATAAAGCTGTCTGGGAGGCTCTGAGGACTCATCCCTTTAAACAATGCCCCCAGGTACAATCTTTTTTCTTATTCCTAGGGCCGAGGTTATACCTTGAACACTAGGGTTTAGGGTTTAGAGTTTAGGGTGACCCTAACCCCAGGCATTGAACCCTAAACCCTAAATCCTCACGATGGACAGGCCCTGAGCTTTCATGTGCTGAGGCGCCAGCTAGCATCCGCAGTGTGCGGATATTCCTGAGTGCGCAGGATAATCCTGTATACCCCTACTATATAGCTTGCACAAATAACTGACATGAAAGAATATATGTCAATATAGGGGTGGAAAGATCTATATATATATATATACATATAGGGGATCTATACGGGTCCGAAGGATCCATGTAGCTACATGATCTATACATGGGCCCCAAAAGTAGATGGGAACTCCCTTTGAGGTATGAGCCGTAGTTTAAACTCCTAGTACCCCCCGTAGTAAGCCATACAATACTCCGCTATATATTCCCCCTTTAAGAGGGTTTAGACTAGAGCCCATATGAGCTACAGCCAATATTTCCTGCATAATTTAATGGACATGGGCTCCTGATTAAGGACTATATTCAGGATTATGCGAAACTACAAGAGGGACCCCTACGTCTACTGTAAAGGATTTCTTAATCAGGCAAATGTTGACGGTAGCTCATATAGCTACATCGGCCCTTAGGGGGCAGTCCTAGACTCCACACCCGGTGTAAGGTTTAGGGTGTCGGGCTTATGTCTGGAGCTAAAGGCTTAGGGGTTGCTTATGTGGTGCATGCCGAGAGTTTTTTGCGAGATTCTAGGGTTCAGGGTTTAGGGTGGATTATTCAACTGTTAGTAAGGTTATAAGTCCAGCTGCACGTAGACAAGTAGTTGCTATGTGCCACTTCACCTAAAGCTAACCCCAGAACCTCGATCCTAAATCGTATGAAGCTCCGAGGCCGATTCCTTCCAACTACGGCGTGTGGCGGTTTTGGGTTTAGGGTTTAGGGTTTAGGAGGAGTTCATAAGTCCCATGAACCTCCGTGAATTTGGGGCTATGGCACTTGGAGGGCTGTCACATTGTGCCCACCGCACCACCCTGCCTTGTAGATATCCATGAACATCCCAGGAGGATAGAGTTAAGGAAACCACCCCCCAACCCACTGCTAGTGAGTAGAGACCCTACATTCTCCCCCATGCCCTAAACCCCTCAACCCCCTAAATTTGACCACCGTTTGTGGTGAAGGCATGACCTACGGTAGGGTTATCGACCTCTGCCTCACCATATACTGGGTTGCTGTTAAGGAACTTAAATTAAGTTACCATAATGGGTATATATAGTAAATAATAATCGGGTTTCCCCAATATAGTAACTTAATTTAAGTTCCTTAACAGCAACCCAGTAAAGCTCTTGGACCCTCAAAGTGAAGTCCCAAACCTCAGCCGTGAAAACCCGAAACCTTCTGCCAGAAAGATCAGGATATTCTTAGGGTTTAAGGTTTAGGGTTTAGGGTTTTAGGATTTAGGTGTTTAGGGTTTAGGGATTCTGTAGGATTTGGGGCTGAGAGTCAGGATTCTTAGGTGCCTTAGGGTAAGCAAGTTGCCGGGCCATCTTCTCCATGCAACTGCCATATGCTCTGCACTCGACATCCCAACCTCTGAACCTTAAACCCGAATCCTCAAAGCAACAATTCCAACCGAAGTGGTCAACAGTTTGGAACATCAGTACCCCGCCATCCCAAGACCTATAGAAAGAAGGAAAAGTCATCTGCATCATCTTTTTTCCCCAGTTTCCTTCGTAAGTCCTACACCTCTTAAAACCCTAAACCCTAACATTTTCCTACGTAAATCCTACACCTCAGACCCTAAACCCTAATCAGCTTAGCGTCGTAAATCCTTCGCTGCAGCGCCCAAGCCTTTCGTCCTGGCATTGATACCAAACATCTGCATGACCTCAGAATACAATGATAAGGTAATTCCCTCAAATAGGAAACCTCAATGTAGACCCCAAATATGCCATGTCCCTAATTTCAAGAAACCACCATAACAATAGTGGAGCAAATCCTGCGCCTCTTGAAGCCCCTCAAGGACTGCAATGCCCAGGATTTCAAGGCTTAATTTGGTGCAGGACTTCCTCCATCAACGGTGTCATTACAAACCCTAAACCCTAAAATAACGAAGGTTGAAGCTACTTAGGGCCATGCAGGAAGCGTTAATATCAACAGTGTCAGTGGGGTCTTTGGGACTGTTTTTAGGGGTTTAGCATGCAGCAGATTTTAGAATTTCCTCTGCCCTGTAACCCACGTTGAAATGATTTCAGCTTTTTGCTGGGCTGTATGATCAAGATTTTGTGAAACAAACAAGACCATCTTGGCCTAGGGTTCGGGCCTGTTCTTTAGGTTCTGACTCCTGCGGCATAATCTCATTGTTCTGAGGGCCTCGAGTCTAAGCTCAACGATTTATAGCCGCGCAACTCATATCAACAGTATTATGGCGCGTGCGCGTGCTGCAACCCTGGTTGAGTTGCTGCTATGTAATGGAACCTTATTTGCCGGGGCCTGTAAGGAGGGCACGACTTGTGGATCCTACGAACAAGAAGGCCTTGGTAACCCCAAAGCCCCCAAAGTCGGACACCTGACTTTGGTAGGGTTTAAAAAATTGGGAACTGCTGGGGTTACCAAAATCCTCCACGCAAGCTTGTCCTTGGCAAAATAGAGGCGATCTCGATAAACTCCGTCGGCGTAACCCCTGAGAAGGGCAGATGGTTGCTGCGCAGCTGAAAGCAGACTTATCCCAGTGAGGGGTTTAGGGTTTAGGCTCATTCCTCCCCCAAGCGAACATGGAACCTCAAATAGCCACTATCCAAGGGGCGTTAGTTTGGGGACGACTCATCACAAGCTCATCCTGCCCATAGAGGGTCCTCGCACCAAGGCAGTCTGCGACTACTTGTATATAGTCACCCTTAAGCAGACTTAAGGGGGACCATACTTCCTGACGGAGCATGACATACAGGATGTAGCAGCTCAAGTAAGCAAAAGGTAGTGATGGCGAAGCTGACAATCACTAATCCCTTGCCCCTAACACCCAGCCTCCTCACCCCCAGAATGCTTCCCAGACAATGTAATGGTACTATGTTGGGGGGGGGTATTTATTATTAGAGGCCTGGATTCTTAGGGGAAGGCATCACGCGCACAAAGCCAATCCAAAAAGTAAGGCATCCCTTTCTTCACTCTCTCCTTCATTGGATACGACTACAAGCAACATGATGCATTTCTTCTTGGGTTTTGATACCTGGCTGCTGAATTCCCTCTCGCCCAAAAAAGTTCCTGATTGAATTTGATAAAACTGTAAATGCCCAACGAGAGTACAGGGTACTTACTCACATACAAGGAATTTCATAACATCCCAAGTAATTTACAACTTTGATCTAGGCCACGGTCCTCATGCCTCATACTGGTTCCTCACAGGGGTAAAATTTCAATTCGACTTTGTCTCCTTTATTGGTTTCCCGTACAGTCGAATCATGTTCAACATTGACCTAGGTGGCCCTGGGCTATGGCTTTCAAGGCTTCAGGACTGCCAGCTTAGTGGATTGTCACAATATTTGCCACACGTTTAGTGGGGTATAGGGAATTTAGGGTTCAGAAGGTAGGGGCCTCCATTTGCCTGAGATTCTCAAGGTAAAACAAGCCCGAGTGACTATTTGTTCGCTAGCCTCTGATACTCTCAGTAGCAGCGCGCTCATGAAAATCCTGGACTCAACACGAGAAAGCGAAACCCCTCAAATCCCGAAACCCTAAACAGCAATTACAGCCTCCCTGAGCTGCTAAACTAAAACCTGACAGCAATAAAGGATTGTTACACAATGCGAAGAAACAGGTTTACATAGCCAGAATGAATAGTAGACTGTGGGCCGCAACCTGCTTAGAAGTTTAGTGCAGCCCCTGCGCGCCCTTTCAAATTCATAGGATCCTATGCTACGGCCAGCCTAAGAGCCCGCATGAGTCCCAAACCGGGTTTCGCATGTTTAGGCCTTGTTCAAGATAACTGTAGGGCACTGTCAGAAGTCTCAAACCTTCAAAATCCGAGGCCCGAAAATCCAAACCCTACACCCACCACTGCGAACGCCAAACAAACCTAAACCCATGCAGCTGAATCTTCAACTCCAAACCTACCCCCTTGCCTCACCGCTCCCTCTGAGTAAACCTTAAACTGACAGCAGTGGTTTGCCATGAATAAAGGGCTGGATCCCTCTGGTAACCCCTACATAATCCTTCATAGCAATATTCCTTCGTTCCTTCATTCCCTACTAACCAGCCTGAACCAGAAGCCGTACACCCTCAGCCCTAAACAAACCCTAAACTCTGAGCCCTAAACAAAAAGCCCTAAATCCTCAAGCGTCAGAAAACCCCAAACCCTAGGCCCTAAACTCAATATCTCTTAATTAGGGAATGTACCTTAAATCCCACTAGACATCCTATTGTCTTAGGGTAGCTGTCCGAATTCAGGGATGTTGGGATTTCTGGAGGCCATAGACACAGACCGACCCTGAAAACCCTTAAGTCTAAACCACTAAACCCCAAACCCCAAACCCTAAACCCCAAAACCTAAACCCCTCAGCACCCCACAGGACGAGGTTGAAGGTCTTCGCCAAGATGATCGTCACCAGTCCCGGAATCACAGACCAGGCCTAAGAAGGATTGAGGGCTTAGCGTTTAAGGAGTTAGGGCTTAGGGTTTAAGGTCTAGGTTTAGGGATTAGGAAGTAAGGCTTAGGGTTTAGGAATTTAGGGTTTAGGATTTCCGGATTTAGGGTTTAAGGCGTAGGGTTTAAGGTTTAGGGTTTCCGGATTTAGGGTTTAGGGCTCAGGGTTCGGGGTTTAGGGTCAGCACTTTTGTTTTTGGAGTTTAGTTGTTAGGGTTGGGACATGGGGCATTAACCTGACATTGCTGCGGTGTCTCAACACTTTGAGGGTAGGATGTAGAACGTCAATGTGACACTCTGGAGCTTGCAATTGGCATCACCAGAATGGGTTTTGGGGTTTAGGGTTTCGGGCTTTTGTAGGGTTTATATAGGGTTTAGGGATTAGGGTTTAGGGATTAGGGTTTAGGGTTTCAGGTTTAGGGTTTCGGGTTTCGGGTTCAGGGTCTAGGGTTCAGAGTTTCTGGCTTTGCATTAAATGAAGGGGCTCCTTTCGGAGGCCCTTTTAAGAATGAGAACAGAATTGGTTCTCCCTGTTCACAGAACTCACCATATGAGCTATACTCTTCACTCCATAACGGGGTCATATAAGGGATTATATAGCGGACTTCTGGAGAGGCTTACTAACAATGTGGGCTATGGCTCAGGTACAGGGACCTTGCAAGAGGCCGCATGTGGCCAGTGATTTGGTGAGCTTTGCACTAAGCTCAGACCCTGTAGCCCCTATGTGAGCTACAGCCAATTTTTCCTACCCAGTATAGTGGACATATTAGGGACTATACTAAAATACAAGAGGGACCCTGATGTCCATCATTAATGGAGCCCTGGTAAGGCTAATATCGACGGTAACTCATATGCCCTAAGTTTCTAGACCCTATATCCCCTGTATCCCCTAAGACCCCTATACCCCTAATTCCCATGTCTCCACTGTCCCCTACATTCTTTTTAAACGGACGCAGCCGGACTTTTCACAGAAGCATCCAACGCGGGGTCCGCCGTGCGTAGTCATCATAGCCTCAGGGGCGTTGTAGGGCTTAGGATTTAACCCTAAACCCTAAACCCTAAATCCTAAACCCTAAACCCTAAACCCTAAATCCTAAACCCTAAGCCCTAAATCCTAAATCCTAAACCCTAAACCCTAAACCCTTTTTCGTCACAGCCTCAAGGGCGCCACGGCCTAGACTGCCCAAATACCCACAACAAGATCCCTCACCGAAAAAAAAAATGTGGAGAGGCTCTCACAGTTGTTTGGGGTTTCTAGGTTCTTGCGTTTATTATTGGGGTTATATAGGGATAGTGGAAAAGAAAATGGAAACTACTATATTAAAATAGGGTCTATATATTGGGGTTTATAGTCCCCCTTAAGTAGATATGCAACATGGTGCAGTTCTCCTTCTAGAAAGCCAAGGTCTGATATGGGGAGGCGAACCTTACGCCCCCGCGTAGACCCTAATCATTAGTATCAACCTCATACCCCTGGCAACCATCACCCCCGAACCATTCCTCAAACCATTTTTCAAACCATTCTTCAAACTTCGAAAATCTACATGTAGCAGAGAATGAACCGCAGCAGGCAAGGTAGTTAGCCTTTTTTTACAATCAAAGGGGTTTAGGGTTTAGGGGTTTAGGGGTTTAGGGTGTTTGCGTGGTGAAAGGTGTCCGTGTCTTAGACTACTTGAAGAGTCAGGGGGGCTTGGTAAATACATCTATGACCTCCCATATGCCAGAGAATAGCCCCAGCTATCTGTTGTCACCTACCCCCAACCCTACACCCTAACCCTCATCATCCAAGTAGGCCCCTATGATGAACGAGATCTCTATCAGTTCCTCATCCTGCACCTCAAATGCTTACGCTTGACCTGTCTTCACGCCTAAGCCGTATACCATTCCTGTTAGGGGTCAAGGGTTTAGCGGTGAGTTTAGTGTTTAGCGGTTAGTTGTGTTATGTTGTGTTTAAGGCTTAGCTTTTAGGGCTTAAGGTGTATAAGCTAAGTTATCATGATGTTGACATGCATAATAAAATTTGCTTGTTTTGGCAACTTTAATATCTGGACAACAATCCAGTAGTTCAGTAGCACGCAGCTTAGGGCTCAGTATGTAGGGTTTAGGAAGCCCAAAGCCACCATGCCATGTAACTAATTCGTGTCCACCTAGTCACCTCAGGGCCCCAAGTCACAGAAACCTTCAGCCCCAACTCCCCTATGGTTTTGGAGATTCCTGGGCTCTTTAGCTCCCCTTATTATATTGATATAGATATCCCTAGCTCCTTAGCTCCTCCCAAAAGTATGGGTAGCCAAGCAATGCAAAAATGCAGCTCTCAAGATGCTTGCCTCCCAACCTAAACCCTAGATCCTAAACCCTAAGCCCTAAACCCTAAATCCTACACCCTAGGGCCTAAATCCTAAACCCTAGTCCCTAAGCCCTAAACCACACACTCCTACAGGAATCAAGTTTAAAAAAAAATCGCAAAGAAAGACAAGGAGCCCTCGAAGCGTGCGCGGAGGTATGCTTCTTCCTTCCGGGAGTGAGACATGGGAGTTCCAAGGCCTATTGCTTTCGCGGGGATCCTTATAGTAAGACATCTACATATATATATATATGTAGATATACACACATACATATATATATATATGTAGCAACTACGTATAACTGCGGTTACAGACCTAGTTGTAGCCGGGAAGTCTCTATAACTCCACTTCGAGGAATGACAAGGGTTGCAAGCCCAGCTATAAGTGGTTCTCAAGATCACGCTTGGGAGGGATGGGGGGACAAGCAAGTGAACCCTATATACCCGTCTGGATAATCCCTTTCAGGCATCTTGAACCATTATAGACAAAAAAAAAAGCCAAGCCCTAAATTAAAATCCTTAAACCTAAAACTCTGAAACCTTAATCCCTAAAACCTACATACTAAAACCATGAAACTCTAACACTAAAACACTCAAAACCTAAAACCCTAAAACTAAAACACTAAAAGCCTAAACCTATAACCCTAGGCCCTGATCCTCAGGGATGATGAAGAAGTTCACGTACGCTGCGAAGGGCAAGCAGGCAGCTACACCCCACCAGGAGTTCATCATCAGCCCGACTGAGCCTTTAGGGTTCAGGGTGTAGGGCAGCCCCCAATGAGATACCTCCCTAAAGCCTGATCCCTAAACCCTAAACCCTCAGAACTTAAGGGGGATCTATTTTCTAGATCTTCCCAGAGGTTTGGGTTGGGGGGGGGGGGCTTGGGTGATTTTGTGTTGCGTATATCTGGGAGTGAGACCACATCATAACTCCAATCACTGCCTGAACTACGATTGCTTATATAGGGGGGATGTAATGGTTATATAGGGATGATGGAAAAGAAAGTGGACACTACTATCTTATATAGGGCTATACAGGGGAAATGTATGGATGTAACTGCAGCCTTGTTGTACTGGTTGGGTGACAGGGGCGACGAAGAGGGATTATCATGCTATAGGATTGATGCCTCCATTCCCTGCTAGGAACCGAGGGGGTTGGTGCTTTGTGCATTGGGAACAGCTTCCGTCTTTTGCATCGGCTGTGCGTTTAAAAATTCTGCTAGGGTTTAGGGGTTGGTTTATGGTATAGGGTTCAGGATGTAGTGTTCAGGGACAGTGCCCTTGTATGCATGGGGAGCAGTTTTTGTTTGGGGCGGGGTGTTGTAGGGATTGGGGGGATCAGAGGGAACCCTGTCAGTGTTTAGGTGGGGTTCAGGGTTTAGGGTTTGTAGCGTTGAGAAATTTGGAGTTGCAGCTTCAGTGCTATAGCCTTGCCGCTACTTTTTGACATTCCGACGCCCGAAAGGGCACAGAACCGTAAACACACGAAACCCAATACACAAAATCCTGAAATCGAAACTTCCGGACGTCTAAACCCTTAACCCAACCCAGAAACTTCTATGTAGTTGCTTCTTACGGTAGTGTATAGTCACCTCGTAACGATAACCAATAAATCCTAAACCCTAAACCTAGACCCCTTAACCCTGAATGGGTTAAACCAGTCAGACGGGTGGCTGATGTTTCCCAACATGCTGAGGTACATGGGATGTCGCGACCAAGCAAACCTAGATTTCTGGCCAGATGTCCAGGGATTTGGGTTAGGATTTCGGGGGGTTTAGGGTTTAAGGGGTTTAGGGTTTAGGGTAGGTATGAAATTTTGGGGTTCAGGGCTTCGAGCTTAGCGTTTGGGGTTTAGGCTTAGCATTTAGGGTGTTGGCATCTCGGGGCTGTGACTGCAAGGTTGCCATATCCTAAGGCATCCTAAGCCCTACCCAGAGTTTCTGGCAAAAAGGCTCAAACCGCCCAGGCTTTGCGGGCATTCGTTTCTACCCGGTGGTGGGAAGGTAGAAGCGGAGTCCTCGAAGTTTAGGCTGTTAGTTTGGTTCAGAGGTTAGTTTAGGTTTGAGGCTTAGGGTGAGGAGGTGTTGAGGGCTCAAGGGCTTAAGGCTCTGGATTTTGGGGTTCAGGATTGAGGGCCCCCTAATGTAGGTCAGCAAAGGCTTTCAGCGTAACGCACGTTCACAAAGGGCACAGCTCGCTTTCAAACCCACAACATCCTTTGCCAGGCTGGCACTGGCACCTGCATGTAAACTGTGCAGAGGCCCAAATGTTTCGGAAATAGTCTAGAAGCCCCTGGAAACTACTATGTTATTTATGGTTTAGGGCTTAGGCTTACGGGCTGGGCTGGAGAACCACCAAGAAAAGGTATCTAAAAAAACATGGGAACTTGGGTCATACAGGGGCCCATAGGCTGCTTTGCACTCAAAATGCTTAAGACGGCTGTGTTCTGGTGCGCATCTCTGGAAACGCGGATGTGGGTGGCCTGTGCAAAACGGGTCGAGACTACGTGCATAGGCTCTCAAAGCAAGCTTCGGGATTATCAAGACATGTAGAACCTTGAGGAATTACTAAGATCACTCCCTAAGCCCTAAACTCTAAACCAATCATTTTACACCTGTAGCAGAATATTCCCTCTAGATCCTTTCAAAATGTTAAGGTCTTACATTGGCCACCAGCCTGAAAACCATAGCCTGACATACGATTTGCGTAATGTAGGGCCTAGTAAATCAGAAAAGTTTCTGGGTATATCATACTAGCAGCCCTAAGGGTCCAAGTGCCTAATAATCATATACTTACCCAAAATCTATACTATAACTACTATTACCCAAATCCCAAGTACCTCATTATTGGGTACTTGGACCCTCTGGGTAGGGTTTAGCTGGTAGGGTTCGAACCTCCCTTGGATTCAAAGTCCCTGCTGTGCTCCCTTCAGAACACAAAGCACTCCCTTCACACACCCCAAGCTCTCCCCATAAGTGTGTCCGCGGGGCGGTCCATCTGTCACCAGCACTTTTGATTCCTGTCCGCGCATTACCGCATTGGGTACTGGAGGAGAGTGAGTAAGTACCAACGGTTTGCCTTAGAACCCTCATGTTCCCATAGTTGCAGATACACCACCCTGAACCCAAAACCCTAGACCCTAGATACCCGGACCTCAACAGCACATGTTCACGGCTTGAGGCTCAGGATCTCAGAATCTCCCGGGTCAACTTCCTTAGTAAAACAGGGAAACCGCAATTGCTTGTGTACGAAGACTAGCATCCTTGTTGAAGGGCACCTGCATAGTACCGTAAGTTAATCGAATACAGAACCCCATACAGGTCGAACAAAGCTGCATTCTCGGTAGGCCCCTTCTGAGGTTCCATGGCTGCTGGAGCCAGTGTATTTTCCCAGTATCTTGAGGCTATGGCGGCGAATCTCTTGCCCTGCCCTCGAAGACATCTTGAACCCTTGCCTTCAAACTTGTAGGGTTTGGGGTTTGGGGGTTTGGGGTTTAGGGAATCCTTCTGCTGCAACAAGGTCGCATTAACTCCCTCGAACAACCAAACCACTGAAACATCCAATCCCCGGTGGACCTCTACTGTCCTGAAACCCAGAAATTCCCAAAGTTCAGGGTCTAGAGTTTTAAGGTTGTATGGGGTTAAGGGTTTAGGGTCACTACAGCCCAGCCCGGCCCTACATCCAAATCTTCAATTCATTCCCCAAACACTAAACCCCAAACCTTAAAGTTTGGGACCCTTATCCCCAAGGGCCTACCTAGACCCTCCAATGTAGTACCTTTTTGATAGTCCTAACAAGAGCCCTAACAAAAAGCACATACCTAACCCAAAAAGGAACTACATTGGAGTGACCAGGTAAGCCCTAAACCACGTAATACCCCTCGGCTGCCGCACCTGCTTGTGGCTAAGCGGTGTCTTCCGAAGACGGAAGCTCTCCATGCAGGTCATCCTGGACTGATTTAGGGCTTGGGGGTTGGGCTTAGGCTTTAGGGGTGTAGGCTCAGGGTTTAGGAGTTTGGGTTTCGGGGTCTGGGCTTAGGTTTAGGAGTTTGGGTTTAGGGCTTAGGGGTTTGGGGTTTATCTTGTATGTTGTTCGGTTCAGGGTTGCAGGCTGCTGCATAGCTTGGAGCAGAGAAGGTTAGGATATCACCTAGTGATTGGGGGATCCTGAACTAAAAAATGCTTGGCTGAGGGCTTACGGTGTCTCCAAAAGTGGACAACATATCGATGGCCGACAGAATTGAACAGGGGAATCGGGCCAGCACCCTAGTTGCGGAACTCAGGTGCGCGAAGATTTGGGTATTGGAAGTCAGCGCGTCCAGAGACTTTTGAAAGCATCGTCCAGTAAGTCAAGGTGATTCTCCACTCTTCTTTTCAGTTCCAACACTCGTTAAAATCTCAAATGCCTATATGCACCCAGTTTTCATTTGATGTTCCACTTTCTTGTCCATTTGATTCTCTCCATAGTTCGGACTGAAGCAGGCAAAGCTTTAGTGATTGGGATTTTCAGTGAGGACACGCAGGACGTGTAAGGTGAGGGTGCTCCTCCTGAAGCCAGTATGACACGTGGGGTACTATGGGAAATGCAGGGGCCTAAATAAGCACCAATAAGACGTTGACTTTTAATTATTCAGGGTTCCCTGTACAATACCCCAACCCATACAACCTGAATCCTACAAACCCCTCACACTAAGCCCTACACTTCCCAAAATCCACACTCCTCAGTGAGACACTGGAGGCCATCAGCGCAGCGCCGAGCAGTCTCACTGGCCTTTGTAGGCCATTGGTTCAAACAGTTGTTGGGTGATGTAGGGCTTCGGGTTGAGGGTTGGGCTCCAAGGGTTGCAAGGTGATGTAGAGGGGATAGGGTTCAGAGGTCAATAGGGTTATCAGAAAGTCAAACGCAAACAACAATGGAAAATGAAGCGGCAAGTGGGCTTGTAGATTTCCTTCATGGGGGTTTTAGATGCAGAGGCCCATCTTAGAGGAATGAGGCTTACTTTCTCAATACTCATACTGTGACCAGGAAGAGAAAATATGTTGGGAATTCAACTTCTCAATTACAGCCAGGGAAAATGCTGTACGACTCAGGACCGTGGGCATAAGTTCTAGTTTTCGGCGTCAGTGTGTAAGGAGAAGGGATTTGTGCAATAGGTTTTGGAGAGGACGTCTAAAGATGCAGGCTACCCTAAACCCTTCAACCCTAAAACCTAAACCCTAAACCCTATATTCCCTCATTCCCTACTAACCCCCAGAAAGGTT
>CAJNIZ010044107.1:6130-25305 GCA_905231905.1 Symbiodinium pilosum | reverse complement strand
TGGGTACATGGACCCTCTGGGCTTGGGATGGCTTGGGTACTCCATTGCTGGTGCGTCTGCTTTGGTTCTGTTCCGCCACAGAAGGGGCCCGCAAATTGGACCTAAGAAGTACTTTCTCACAAAGGGGAGTGTGAGGGAATCCAGCCAGGGGATCATGGAGGATCTGTGCCATTTGGGCGACCCTGCGGTCTACCTAGTAAGGCCTCAGGTGGATCCCCACAACTTAGTTGCGGGTCACAGCCTGGAGGCAATAGTTCACTTGGGCAACCTGCCGCTTCACCCTACACACCAGCGAATGCAAGCGTAGACCAGCATGCAAGAGAATGCCTGCCCTCCACATCTTATCCCCGGAGCCCATTCTTACACCTCTGCCCTCTTTCCTACTTCGAAGACTGAATAATTGAAAGTACTATTTCCTACAACCCTCATATTTCTAATTTCTTGTTCAATTTGACTCTCCTAGACCCTATTCACATTAAACATCCCTTGCCAAAGCCCAGCAGCACATTGGGGCCAATTCTCAGTAGCCAGGCCTGGCCACAAACGCATTTGTCAGATGGTATGGTTTGGGGGTTTGGGGTTTTGGCTTTGCTCAAGCTAGGGGTACAAGGGGGCTGCCATAATTGTAGCCTACTTGTGCACGTACCTACAACTCAAGCATAGGTTCATCAGTCCCGTAAGCACCGTCCCATAGTTTAACACTATCTACAATCATACGTAAAGTACCCGAACTTGGGAGGATCAAAAGGGTCCTTTTAAGTGGATACTGTATATGGTTCAAGTTGAAAAGCTCCCGAATAAGTTTACCCTGAGTGTCTGAGGCGACGGTTAAACAGCTGGTCCATTCTAAAAAAGAACAGGTTTTCCAACAACCTACAATTGGAGGGGCACGATTGAAGGTCAAGCGTTCTGGCCGGAGGGTATAAGATTTAATAGAGTTTGTCGTCTAGAGCCACCCATCCTCCTCGCTTACATCACCAACCTACAGAATCGCAATTCTGCAGCGTTCAAGCTCTACCATTCCATGCTCTACATGAAGTTTAGCAGGGTTGGTGCGCATGCCTGTTTTATGAAAGCCTGCAGTGAAGAGGTAGGCGAGACCGATGGTTGGGCAAATCGCAGTCACAACATTGCCCTTGCCGCTGGCTTCGGCAGTGATTCGGCATCGTGCCAGGCCATACCCTCAAACAAGTTCAGCTTCTGCGGAACGGTCATCGTGTGCTGGACCTTCACCCGCCCCCGAAAAGAGCGTTGCATTTATCACAGCGATGATGCGTCCTTCTCAGTCCGAGACCTCTTTCTCCAACTGCGTCTCCGCATCTGCGCCCGCCAACCTTCCGTTTCCTGGTCTTCTGTTGAGTGGCTGGCACCAGACATGCAGCATCGTATGTCGCCGGCCAACGTCAGAGCTGTGTGCTGCTCGTTCCACGCGCTGGCTTCGATGGACGCAGCAGCGCAGCCGTCCTTTCTGCCGACATGCACAACTGCAGATATGCCGTGCCGCCAACACTACCGCCAACGTTACGTTCGATCACTTCTGCAACGCCTGCCTCTAGCAGGTGTAGCGGCCACAGCCACCTTGCCAGCATCGCGGCAGGGGCTTAGGGTGTAGGGTCTAGGGCCACAAGTATCATGTCGTCTATCTGCAACAATGATACAAGGAGTCTGGGGCCATAATATCGGACAGGGCTTCGGCCCTTTTATCACAACGTGGTAATTTCCTTGCGTCTTGAACAAAACGATAACGGGCCGCAACATTTATGGCTTTAGGAAATATACGCCCTCATTGCAAACTCCTGAAACAATCCGTTAGCACCTCCAAACCCTAATCCGAGAACCCAAGACTCCAACTGCTTGGAAATGTTACTCGAAATCATAGATCTATGCATGCCTTATTGGGTCTTAATATAACAGCACTCAAAAACTATATCCAACAACGGCTCAAAACCCCCGACCTTGCTTATGGTGTACATTGGATGTCTTGTCATCCCAAATTGACACAAAACGTATGAGCTAGAGACTAAACTCCTAGCATCCCCCTTCATAACCCCTATGATACTCACCTATAATTTCCTGTACAACCCCCTTTAAGGAGTTTAGAACCTAGCTCATATACACTTACCAAGTCTCTCAGGGATCCCTACATGCACTGACGAAAACCTATAATTCACTCCTACTTCACGTCCTGAACCTTCAGCTATCTCCCTCGTTTCTGAGTCCTGAGCCCAAGACCACACGCTTTAGGGGTAAGGGATCAAGGTTCAGTCTCAAATCCTTGACGTTAAATCTACCTGCAGGGTCGGGGGAACCTAGTAAGTATATCTATAACTCGTATAAGCCATATATAACCCCAGCTTGTCCCTACTACTGAGCTACTTACTGAATCCCCCAGACCCAAAACCATAGACCCTAAACCATTAACCCCCTAAAACCCCTACATCCCTGAAACCCCTAGAACCCTAAACCCTGAACCCTAAATCCCTAAGTCCCTAAAACCCTTAGAACCCTAAACCCTGAACCCTAAACCCTTAAATCCCAGAAATCCTACACCCTAAAACCCTGAAACCCCTAGAACCCTACATCCGCAGCCTCTCCCAGCTGTTCACGCGCAAAGTACCAGCAGCCCACGCCCCCGAGCACGCACATGGCATCGAGGTTCGAAGCCTCAGGTTGCAAAATTCGTTTAGGGTTTAGGGATTTAGGGTTTAGGGATTCAGGGTCTAGGGATTTAGGGATTTAGAGATTTAGGGTGTAGGATAATAGTATATTGGGGTCTACATTGGGGTCCTTATTTTGGGAATTTACCACGTAGGGGCGCTGATGCTAATCCCCCTCAACAATATCACTCCAGATTTAAAATCCCATTAAGCCACATATGTATATATATATATAAACCCTACACCCTCAAGCCAACCCTCATCTTTAAACCCTCGACCCTAAAGCCTAGTCCCTAAACCCTAAATCCTGATCCCTAAACCCTACACCCCAAAACTAGGGTTGAGGATTCAGACTTAGGGTCAAAGATTCAAGCTTTACCTGTTTGCTGGAGCTTGTAAGAAATTAAGAGATAGGATAAAGGGACTATGATGCACAATTCTGTGGGGACTTCTGTAAGTCCTCATTCCCTACGACCCTAAACCTGAAACCCTACACCCCCTAAACCCTAAACGCCCTAAACCCTACACCCCCTAAACCCTAAACCCCCTAAACCCTAAACCCCCTAAACCCTAAACCCTCAGCTATACTTGAAGGCCAGCTAGAAGCTGGCTTTTCTGCGTGGGTCGTGCTCAAGGGATTCGTCGAAGTTGTGGTTAAGGGCTTAGGGTTTCGGGTTTGGGGTGGTTCGTCCTGTTGTTCTAGATTTTGTGGATGTTGTGAAGACACAAGTAGCCACAGAGCATTCGGCATAACCGATTTCGTCGAAAAGCTGTTCTATTTAAGTTTAAGCGCGCGCAGGACTACCACTATGACTTTGCAAATTCAGATGCGATTATGCTGAAGATTTATGTCCGGCATCAAACCTCCTATGCTTTTGGGTCTCAGAAGGTGAGGTCGACTCAGCAAGCAGTACATGTAACGTTATCCCAATACTAGCCTGCCTGCTACGTCCCGCGCACCCTCCAAGCAAACACCCTAAACCCCAAACCCTATTAAACCCTATCAAACCCTATTAAACCCTATGAAGCTCCATGAAACCTATTAAATCCTAAACTCTAAAGCTATTAAATCCTAAACTCTAAAGCTGTGAAACTCAAACCCAGAAACTCTCAAGAACTTCGTTGTCCAAGGCTAGATTTGCCTTAGGGTTTAGGGTTTAGGGTTTAGGGTTTCGGGCATGGGTTTAAGGCTTAGGGAAGTAGGGTTTAGGGCTTAGGGTTTTGGTCTTAGGGACGAGGACTGTAGGGGAAGGGTTTAGGGCTGCAGGAAGTGGGGGGAAGAGCACCCTTATTCTTGGTTGCGTCATCAGAACCCACTAGTGGGAGTGGTACGACTGTCTAGAATTAAGAACGGTCGCCACATCTAGGCACCAGGTACACCGACCATGAAAATGAATAACACAAGGTGGAAGAAATCTTTCACCACTTCAGACCCCCAAAATGCGGTCACTCCGCTTAAATGAGGTAATGGAGTCAGAAATGTGTAGTGGTATCTCTGTTCATGATCATAATACTTTCCTGCCTTCAAGCCAGTGTACTGTATAGTCGGTCCCCAAATGCAGCCCATGGAACCCATACGATGCCCCGCCGGAAAGACAACCCGGATCATCTTCCTAGTCCCTCTTTCACTAGGAACCAGCAACCTAGGGGTCAACCTTAAACCTTACATTACTATTGGTATTAGTACTATTACCAGTATTCATAATATTTTCACTATCATGATTACTCGAAATGGGGTGTCCCATAGTTTCCCCTCGAACGACATTTGTGCTTACACAACTTGAGGGTTCCTAGGACTATGTGGAAAGCACCCCCCAACCTAAGTGCCGCTTTGTTGCTGGTTGCGGTTGCGACGGCAAAGTTTGATCGGCAGCGTCCATAGCTCCCATGGTAGCTAGCGTGCTTCAGGGGTCGCACGCTGGGTTTTTTTGCTTGAGCAGTGCACGTTGATCAACCTAGGGATGCGGTGTAGATTTGGGGTTTGGAAATTCGTGTTGGGGGGGTTAGGGTTTAGGATTTAGAGTTTGGGGTTTAAGGGTTAATTTGGGAAGTTGCGTCATACGTTCATGTACTACGCAGCTACGCAGCACTTGTACATCTGCTGTGTCCTTGTTATGGTTTTCGATCTACGTCCCCTAGTAACCCCACATAGTAAGAGTACCCTTTTTCCTAGTGCTCAGCTTTAAAAAGGAGAGTAGACCCTAAAATCGCAAGAAAAAAGGTACTTCCTGCACTGGGGCACCTAGGGGTCTACAGGGACGAGTTAAGCAGCAGCGGGCTGGCGCGTAGGGTCCAGCAGTTGGGAGAATCGCTGTTGTTTCCTACTATCTAAGTGAATATGAGCGATAGCCTAAGCTCCTTAAACGGGGATTAGAAAGGGGATTATATTTAGGGGAGTACTATAGGGGATACTAAGGGGGATACTCGGAGTTTACACAATGCCTCATATGGGTGACTTATATACAGTAATACTTCCACAGCTAAAGCAGGGCAATTCTGGGGCTTTGCTCTGTGTAGACCACGGTCCTGGGTGAGGTCGGTTGAAGTTGTCCATTTGACTCTCCATAAATTAGTGGTGGGGGGGAATTTTCTGGTTCTTCCGTGGTATTCTAAGTAGGGCTGTTGCGGTGACATTGTTCTTGCTTGCAGCTAGCCCGGCTGACTCACGATTGCCCGCCTGCGCGGGCGGTTTACGACTTCAGCTACCACATATGGTTGCAAAGTTTGCACGGCGAAATGTGTAAGATAGATGTTAGGAGGACCCCCCACCCTGTAATAGTGACTATAAAGGATAATAAGGATTATATTAGGGTCCTCTTATATTCCTATTATACCACTAAACCCTAAACCCTAAACCCTAAATAGGGGTCCTCTTATAGTCCTATTATACCACAATTACAGGGTGGGGGGGTCCTTCTAAGACAGATGGCATGGGTGTCTGCAGCGCTTGAGGCTGAAGCTAAGCTCGAAGGATCAATGATGAAATCAATCCTGGGGTTTTGGGTTTAGGGTTTAGAATTCAGGGTTTAGGGCTTAAGGTTTAGGATTTAGGGTTTAGGGTTTAGGGTACATGAGGGCGATGGCACTTTGACATGTTCCAGCAAGGTCAAGAAAACATGCCAGTCGCAGGTACAGCATGAATTTAATGCTGGGTTGGCCCCTAAGCCCCTTGAAAAATATTAGTATATAGGTTCCCTTATTAAAGCCATTAGGGAAAATAATAAATATCCCAGGCGCCTACCCAGAACGGATCCTTTTGGCACACGGGCCCATAGAGTACAAGCTACAAACCCCAATATAACCCCCAAAGAATCCCCAATATAACCCCAAGTTCCGAAAACCGCTCACAGCCGTCAACTTCCAACTTGATCATGTGAAATGCAACCTCCAAACTGCTCATATACATCCTGAATCCCAATTCAGACCTAAACCCTACCCGTACAACCCTTAGTGCAAAAAGGGTTATACAAGGAGACCTTGAAGTCTACAACGCTCAGCTGGAGCTCTTGGACTCTTAGGTTTATAGCTGTTTGCGGCCGGCTTCAAGCGAGGCATGTTCAAAGTGCTAACATCAATATAAAGAAGGCAACCGTAATAACTTCAATAACCGCGATACGATTGTCACGATTCTTATTTCGTACTGTTAGTACAAGTTGTCTTTCTTCTCCAGACTCAGTTTGCTGGTTTGGGGCGCTGTTACGGTTTGGGGTTTAGAGGGTTTTAATTAGGATCCTTTAAACCTAAACCCCAAACCCAAAGCCCTTGACCCTAAAAGCTCTAAAAGCCCTGAACCCTAAACCCCGAACCCTAGCTTTAGGGCTTGGCGCCAGCAGTCTGAGCCTTCCACTATGGGACTGAAAGCTGCCTTAATGCTTACTTAAACATCTCTCTGCGCTTGGCAGGTGATGCTTCGTCCAGATATACGGTTTAGGGTTTAAGGGGTTTAGGGTTTAGGGTTTAAGGGTGTCGGGTTTAGGGCTTGAGGGTTCAGGCCTTCGGCTTTCAGCAGAGACGAAGGCGTGGGACTTTGCCAGGAACCCCCATGACCCGTTGTAATTCTATCCCTGCCGTCCCTATGGCTGATCGACAAAATCCTGCATAACCCCAAGTACACTATTACCCAGAGTCTACACAACGTCAGGCAAGATTTGGCCCCCAAACAGTAGGGGCATTGGGTTATTTTGAGAAACCACACGCCCCATAACCGCTATTAAAACCCCTATGTCCACCTTAATAATCCCTATAGTACGTAGTCGCCTTTATAATCCCACACCTGGTTTTGAGAAACCCCGCATCCGCTCCAACACCCAAGCTGTAGGGCCCTGGCAACCTGCGCAAAGAGCGCAGAGAACGCCGCGAAGAATTGGATGGGTAGAATCCACAACTGAGCCCAGGGGAAGATATTTCACTGGGCATGGGACTTAGGTTTAGGTGGGCCTCAAGTGGTATTCTGGATATTCTGACTGGCAGGGACACACCCTACACTGTGACCACTAAATACTAAACCCCAAACCCTAAACCCAGAACCCTAGACCCAAAATACCATATACAGCTCTTGCCAGCTTCAGTGGAGATTTCATTTCATATGCAAAGGCTGCAGCAGATATCTACGCCCGCGAGAGCTCGAACTGGGGTAGGGCTGGTGCGGTTGGAATTTACCGAAATTCTGGATCTATATTAGGATCCTGCTGCCAGAGTATACCCGTTTTGCTCAACTCCCTTGTTATTATTGGGCCTTAATAGTAACGAAAAACTAGAACCCGTATTAAGCAATGACCGAGATCTCAACTTGCAAGTGCCTGCAGCCGACCTCATGGTTCGCGCAGCCGGCTCCAACTGAAAGCATGAACCCTAAAACAAACCCTATAAATCCTGAACTCCAGACCCTAAACCCTAAACCCTGAACCCTCAACTACACTCTGAACCCTAAGTAGCTTGCACGGGACGCCCAAATTTCACGAGCATTCTGACAGCAGCTAGCAAACCTAATGCAGACCCATGATTAATAAACGCCCCTCCTTTTGAGGGCCCTAATGTTAGGATCCCTAGTATAATCCCTATTAAGGCGAGGTGGTTTATTAATCAGGGGTCTACATTATCCAATGACATCATCCCTCAGAGAACGTTATCCCTGCGTAGAATTCCTTAAAGGCGTCCGTGTTTCCGAACTCATCTGATCTGTAGTCTTAACTCCTTGAAGGGGGGTATATAGGTGCGATTATATAGGGGAGTATCATAGGGTATATATGAAATCTCGAGCCCTTTGCCCTAAGCAGGCCTCAGTAACTTGCAATCCTTACCGGCTTCCGACTCCTTTTCCACTTTCTTCTTTAGCTGATTCTCCATCTTTGGGGCAGTATGTCCTGAGATATTCCCCCCCCAAACCCGAAACCTTTAACCCAAAACCTAAACCGTTTAGGCCCCTACACTACCCTTTCTAAGTCCAAGGCATCCAGAACTGTCCAGATCATGCTGCAACTGTCACCTGAGCAGCGTTCAGGGATTTAGGAGTTTTTTCTTTAACCCCGCGGACTTTCACGTCTGCACTGGGTGCAAAGGGGGAAAATCACGTTCGTCCTGACAACGTGGATTTAGGAGTTGAGAGTTTAGGGATTTAGCGTTTAGGGACGTAGCGTGTGTTCAGGATTTAGGCGTAGGTCGCGCCTGAGCTCTAGGGTGTGGGTGTAAGGTTTGTTTGCTCAACAAAGAGCCAAGAAAAGGTTTTAAACTTACTCTCTGTTGTGTCACCTCGTAAGATACTGTCTCGAATACTCTAAATAAGAAACAAGGACCATAATTGTTGACCACCTTCTACCCCAAACCCCAAACCCTAAAAGCCCTAAACCCTGAATCCCTATACCCTTAGCCCCCAGGATCTAACTCTAAAAGCCCAATCCTCCTAGATCCCTCAACTGACTCGTTAACCCCAATCACCTCAATCCCTAACCTTTAAACTCTATCCCAGAGATGCTCAGCCCTTATCCCCCCAATCCCGAAATTCTACATCACCAACCCTCATCCCACTAGATCCCCTAACTCTACATCCGTAACAACAAGCCGTACAGCCCCTTAATCCCTAAGTCCCGTAACGCTAAGCAGCCTAAATCCCTGCACCCTTATAAACCATAGGAGGTGTGGGGTTTTGACCTTTGGCCGGCTTTAGTAGGCTTCAGGGCTTGAGGGATTCTACAGAGAGGGTTAAGGTTCAGGGATTAGGGTTTAGGGCTTCAGGGTTTGGGGGTTTAGGTCATATGAGCTGTTGAAAAATTCCTCTTCCACACTACGCCTTTGGGTTCCCACTAACTAATTAGGATTGATGTTGTGAGGAAAGGGATTCGTGGCTGTTCTGTGAGAAGCGCAGTTCATGTTAGGATACATCGACAGAGCTTCGGAAAGCATGCTCATGATCCAACTTGGGAGCCTTGCAATGATACTAGAAAAAGGGCTCTCATTCAAGTTGTGCCACTTTCCTCCTTGTAGCTTGTAAGTGTTTAGGGTCGGGCATACCCTCTTGGCCTACTGTAGCTTCAGTTGAAATTGTAAGAAGAAGATGGTCTCTAAAATTTTGGAGACGCTTGACGCTAGTCTCCTCGCTTAAAATACTACTCATATGATCCCTGTAAGTCCCCTACAAGCTCTATATAGCCATGGTCTAAACTCTCTGAAGGGCGGTATATAGGGGATTATGGAGGGGAGTAGTATACGGGTTATGAAGGGGGATGTAAGGAGTTTAGACTGTCAGACTATGGCTCATATAAGCCCTGTCTGATCAAAACACACACGCACAGGCATCTAGAATACTACATGGCGGCCCTAAACCCTAAACCCTAAAGCCTGAACCTATGCCCTAAAGCCCAAACCATACGCCCTAAAACCAGAACCCCAAACCCCAAACCATACCCCGAACCCCTGAACCTAGGCCCTAAAACCCAAACCATACGCCCTAAGCCCAGAACCCTAAACCCGAAACCATACCTCCTAAACCCAACACCTGCTCAAGGTGTAGGATTTGGGGGCTCAGGGTTTTGGGTTCAGAGCTTCGGGTTTCGGTTTAGGGTTCAGGGTTTAGGATTTAAGGTTTGGGGTTTAGGACTTAGGGTGTAAGATTCAAGGTTTAGGGTTTAACATTCAAGGTTTATGGTTTAAGTCAAATCGAGCTCCAGCTCACCTTTCAACACAGCTTGGCATTTGTGGGCGCCTTATTTTGGGACCCCGACCCCCTGAGCGTTGAGGGGCTTATTAGGGTTTAGGGGCCTGTTTTGGGCAGCCTGAAGCCCCTGCCCGGAAACGATCATAGGTTTTAGGGTTTAGAGCTCAGGGTGTAAGATTATGGGTAACACCAAGGAATATCTAGGTCCTCTGACCTATGTACGTCCTGCTTAAGGAATCCGAAGGGAAGCCTCCATCAGCAAATCAGTAGTACTGTAAATGTCTAGTGGGGGAGGGAAAGGGGTGATAGGAGTAACCAGAACATACTACGTGCACTGTCGGACGTGTGAAGCTGTGTGGGTAACAATCAACGCTACTTCAGATTCTATTTGGTCAAACCTCTGTCACAATTAAAGTCCCGTGTATGCCTCGGTTACAGGAAAGTTCCCCTATACCCTAAACCCTAAGCAGTTAAAACCTAAACCCTACTTTCCCAGTCCAGCCGCCTGTGTCAAAGGAGATGACATTGTAAATGGCGCTCTCCCCATGCGTTGTTGCCTGAGCCGTGCAGGCAGGCCGTCGAATTTAATGAGCCCAGTATGCACAACTCTTCGGGATTAGAAGGTATCATGTGTGACTAGAAATGTTGAACGGCTTTTCTGCATGTTTTACTCTAGCTTTGAAGGGGTCTAATGGAATAGTGTAGGTAACTAGTCTGGCTTCTACATGCATGCTCCAAAAGGCATAATCAGAGCGCCCTGGAAGAAGTCTTAACCACTACATGTCTAATTTGCCCTCGGACTCAAAGAGCCATAAATGTCCATCAGAGCCGTCAAGTTACCCATAAGACTCAACATTTGGGCAGTGACCTATTTCATGAAAGCATCGCGGGTGCAACGTCCTAGGAGCTTAGGGTTTAGCGTTAACAGCAACTTGGGCCTATGCTGGGGCCCAATGTTTATGGAAACTTCCATATCCACTAGCTAATTGCATGCGGGCCAGACGAAAGCGACCTTTATGTCCACCTTTCATGGTTTTCGGGTAACCCTCATATGGACAACAACCCACTTGACCCTACAGGAACCTAACTCGAATTTAAGGTTTAGGGTCAAGGGTTTAGCCAAATCCATTAACCCCAAGCCGTATACCCTAAACCCGAAATCCCACACCCTAAACCCTAAATCCTGAACCCTGAACCGTGAATCCCACACCCTAAGCCCTAGCCCTAAACCCTAAACCTTAAATGCTTAAATCCTAACCCCACCCGGGCCCTGAAGCCGTGAAGAGGCCTTCTGGCTATCGTCACCTGGCATCTGCGTCATCCCTTGGACCTGGTGCTGTGGGAGCTCTATGGTACATAAGGTCTGGGGTTTGGGTCTTCGGGTTTAGGGGTGGGGTCTAGGGTTTGGGGTTTTAAGTTTGGGTAGAGGGGTTGCGGGTTTAGGAGTTTGGGATTCTGGTAAATGGGTGTAGAGTTTGGCGTATACAGGGATTAGGGGCTCGAAGACCCAGCGGACCCTAAGCCCTTAACGGTAAAATCCCAAACCCAAAATCCTGAACCACGGGTCTGCAAGTGCCTGCCCCACTGAGCAGAAGATGCAACTTCTTGGTCAGCCTGACTGTCAAGCGGCTCCAGACCACTATCCACGATGCTTGTAGTCGGATGCTGATGGTGGAGTGACATGCTCAACTCCGCCAGCGCAGACAACCTGCAAACCTGAAAGGCCCGCAGCTGCCTGGATCGCAGTGTCTGGGTCTTCCCGCAGGACCGTCCTCAAAAGCGACTGCTTCTGCAGAACACCTGAATCCCAAGCCATGCTGTACCTACCACGCCCTGAAGCTAACCTCTTCCTGAAACCTTTAAGTACTGTTGTCGCAAGCTTGCACTAAGCGCAACACCCAGAGCCCTAAACCCTGAACCTTAGCCCTAAAAGAAATGTCATGTATCTGGTGGATCTTCTTCACTTCCACTTGCAAGCAGTGGAAGGCTGGTTTTGTGCCCTTTCCGGAGCAGGTATGGGAAACTCTTCTGACCCCTAAGTATAAATCATACTCCTAACGGGAGGACGCGCCCTGCCTACCTGGTTTTTTTTAGGAACTTGCTACTCACAGCAACGAGCATTCCGGACACGTAAGCGCCCTCCTCACCTTGAACTCCACCAGGTACGCAAGCTCGTCCAACAAGCAATGTTCGCGAAGCTTCCTCAGACTAGTGGCCATGCCAGCACAAATAACGTGAAAATTCCAACTAGCCAGGTGGCCTTCGCGCCCCGCGGTCGCGGAGCACATCATGCACGTGCGGGGCTGCCTCGGGCCCGAGGGTGATCACCTTAGCGCTTTCAGATAATTTTAGGACAGGCTAACTGTGCGAGAGCCAAATTTGGCTCGAGTCGAAGTCCAAGGCTTTCACCTCGAGCTCCACTGGAAACCACACCATGCCGAGCAGAATATCGGGAAGCACGTTCTTCTCCTCAGCGCGCCGGACAGCCCAGTGTTGCCCACCAAAACCATGACACACCAAAGTGCCTACCTGCCCCCGTCTCTGCAATGCTGCCAAGAAACACATCGCTTCACGGCCTTCGCATGGCTATTCCTGACGCCCTCATGCTTCCAGGAGTTGTCCATCTTCCATTTCTCCAACAGCATCTCTGCCTGAAACTTGAGCTTCAGCATGGTAAGCAAGCAGCAACGGTGTGCAGCAGATGGCAGACAGAGGCCCACGCAGAAAGGACAGGCGCCAAGTCTTGCTTGAATGGGATGCCCATCTTTTTGCAGATCCTCTCGCAGTAGAAGAGGAAGTCGGTTGCCGGGAAGCTCTTGGACGTGTCCATTGCCTCACCACACCACATGTCAACCTAGTGGTTGTATAAGCTAAGCAGGAAGTTCAATATCACAGCCCAGACACAGCGTGGGCAAGCGTGGTCATGATGAGGGCGGAGTTCACGAACCAGTCCCCCGTCCTGCCCACCTTCAATGGTCGCTTGGAGAAGGGCCTACACGAGCAAAAAAGAAAAATCGCCAACTTCAATGGCCGCGGCTGTTGCGGCGGCGCTGTTGTTGGCGACAATCCCCCGCACTTGGGGATTGTGCAAGTTCGTGAGGAAGTCCACGAAGTCATCGCCTCAGGCCACAATGAGATAAACACATGCAGGCTGAAGAGCTATGAGCATCACACCCAGCTAACGCTTTATAACTGTAGCTGAGAAGCTGCGTTCT
The DNA here is from genome assembly GCA_905231905.1 of Symbiodinium pilosum. Lineage (NCBI taxonomy): Eukaryota > Dinophyceae > Suessiales > Symbiodiniaceae > Symbiodinium > Symbiodinium pilosum. Next base: position 12,283 of record CAJNIZ010044107.1, on the reverse strand, counting down.
TTGGGGGCGGGGGGCCCCCTCACTGCTTGATCTGGTTGGTTACTCTCCCTGTTGGGCTGTTGGGGAGGTACTTATTTGCGGGAAGAAGCTCGAACTTCTACTTGAGGTTTCATGGGAGCTAATAACTAAATATATAGCTGGACTTAGAACCCTACGTGTGACTGGGGAAACCTACATAATTCCAGCTAGGGGGATTCTAAGTGGGGTTATAAGCCAGTTATAAATAGTTACTAAGTCCCATGAACCTCCTAGTAGGGGTGACTTTGAGGGTCTAGGGTTGCCCAAAACCCAAAACCCTCTGGGCAGAGTTTGGTCAAGGTTCAGCATTGCCTGCGACATCTTGCACGACTTCCGATCTCCCCAAACAGTGTAGTTTCGTGGGTATGAGGTATACAGGGTGCTGCCAGATGCCCTCCCCAAATCCTAAACCCCTATACCTATACCCCTAAACCGTTGAACCCTAAACTGCCACTGAGAGTGGCATGTAACTGCTGGAGAAAATGGATCATCTCCAAACCACAGATCCTGCATAAGCCCTAAAACTTAGAGCTCAAACCCTGAACCCTAAAAGCTCAAACCCCAAACCCTCAAAGCCAGAAAACGCTAAGGCGTAGACCTTATGCGAACCTCATGCGAGAAAACTGACCCAGCGGAAAGCAACACCCCAAACCCTTAACTCTAAACCCTACAAACCCTAAACTCCAAAGTGTTTGGCGGAAGGGTTTCGGTTTGGGGGGTGAAGGCGGGAGGTTTGCCCTCCGCCGAACTAAAATGGTTTAGGGTTTGAGGTACTCAGGGTTTAGTGCACTTAGAGTTAAAGGGTTTAGGGTACTGAGGGCTTACGGTGTGTAGGCGTTCGGGTGTAGGGTTTAGGGTACTGAGGGCTTACGGTACGTAGGGGTTCGGGTTTAGGCTTTAGGGTGCTCAGGGTTTAGGGCACTTAAGTTTAAGGATCTAGGGTACTAAGGGCTTAGGGTACGTAGGGGTTCAGGTTTAGGGTTTAGTGCACTTGGGGTTCCAGGGTTTAGGGACTGAGAGTTTAGGGTATGTAGGGGTTCGGGTTTAGGGTTTAGGGTAAAGAGGGTTTAGGGTACTTAGGGTACAGGGTACGTAGCGGTTCGGGTTTAGGGTTAGGGTACTTAGGGTACCTAGGGTGCTTAGGGTTTAGGGTACGTAAAGCTTAGGGTTTAGGGTACTTACGGTTTAGGGCTCGTGGTTTAAGGTCCAAGGTTGGGATTGAAGTACCATCCCCCCCAAAAGGGAATGTTCCCAGGAGTTTTAAGGAGCTTCTAAAGACCATGTTCTGGGTTGGTGTTACAGAGCCCCTAGCAAGCTGTAATAATATGGAAAGGGTATGATTTGACGACATACTCACATTATGGCAACTTAAGTTAAGTTCCTTAACGGCAACCCAGAATAACAGCTAACAAAAGCTAATCGGATTCAAAAGCTGGGGGGGTCCTCTTGAAGAAAATAGCATTGTACCTCTTGCGGCATGGAACCTGAGAAAGGGCCCTACAAAGCATGATGCCCTGAGAAAAGGGGGCATCATAGGCTTCCATCTTAGTCTGGAGTAGGGTACCTTCAGCCTGCCCTTTTCTAGCAGCAGTATATGTTTCATAAATGTTTTAACTGTCCCTGAGACAGTCGTCGCAACCACAACCATTCCGTGCCCTTTACAGAGGTCAAGCCCCGCATGACCGGTGGGTTTAGGGTTTATGTAGGGTCCCCCAAATTGGACACCCAATGTACACACTCGCCAATATTCCTCAGGAAGCCTAAATGAGCTACAGTGTAAGTGCAATAAGTTCATGTAAGTTCCTAGTATCCCCCTTAATAACCCCCACATTACTCCCCTATATAATGCCCTATGTTACCCCCGCTTTAAGGAGTGTAGACGACAGCTCATATGTACTCACCACAACCAGAATACAAGCCTTGCTTCATAGCCGTCCTAGATTAAATCAAGCCGAGTCTGTGGTAAAAACCAGGATGCCTTTCCTACACCCATTAGGGCTTCAGGCGGATTAGCGCTTAGGGCTTAGGAAGGAAGACAGCGACACATAATTTAGCTCGCACTGAAGCCTTAACCCTACTTGGGGGTTCAGGGTACGAGTAAGTATACCCCAGTCAGAACTGTAGTTACAACCACATGACAAGAGCCCCAAGTCCACTGAATATGCACATCATTTTGTAGCCCTCAAAACCTAACCCTAAAACCCTAAACCCCAACTCCTAGCAGTAATTGGGTTATATTTCCAAGACAGCAAACCCCAAAACCCTCAACACGAGTTACCCTGTCACCCTGCAATTCTCAAAGGGATTAAGGGCTTGGGTTTAGGGTTCAGGGTTTAGGGTCCCATTTATAAGCCAATCAAGACTTTATAGTCCATGGACAAGAGGGTCAGGAGATTCAAGTGGGATGTATACTTATACCTCCACACAATAAATTAACAACCCTAAAGCCCCAAAATACCCAAAAAGGCTAAACCCCAAACCCTGAACCCCCTCCCCCCGTTCTTTGCCTAAGTACTATGTTCCCACTGACCCTCAAGGTAGGACCTAACCCCCGGGCTCCACGCTAAACCGAAAACCCTAAGAAACACTAAGTCCTTAACTGAAATCCTAAAACCAGAGCCCTAATTCCTTAACCCTAAGCCCTGAATCCTAAACCCTAGACCCTACGCCCTAAACCCTAGATCCAATCCCCGCGCCCTCTACAAGCTGGGCCCTCGGGCTCCACGGTACAAGATGCAGCCCGTCACGGCTTGCTGGATACGGGTTGCCACCCGTGTCTGCAGGCTATGTAGATGCATAGACATATATACGGATAATGGCAAAGAACATGGAAGCTACTATTTAGGATTTTGGGGTTTAGGGATTTGGGGCTTACAGATTGGGAAGAGGGCTTAGGGATTTACAGCTTAGGGATTTAGAGTTTAGGATTTAAGGTAAAGGATTGTTAGAACTCAAGGCTCATAGTAGAGTCTTAAGCTAAGGGTTTTGGGATCTGAGTTTAGGGATTTTTGGGTGTATGGCTTTGAAACAAGAGTTTCAGTTGTGGGACCATCTAAGAAGGTTTGCGTCGGGGGTACACGGGTACATGCAGGGGGTACTTGTACAGGGACAATGGTGGCTCACGCAATATGTTGGGCATGAAGGTATACTCTGGGTGAGTGAGTAGTTACCAACGTCAATTTGAGATCTGTTTAAAGAACCCTATACCAGATTCTACAAGGAATCCAGGACCACAACATTCCGAGGCTTCCGGGCCAACTCCCGCTGCTCGCCTTGCTCGGAAAGCCTTTTCGGAATATTCCTACGAAGTGAACATCACCCGGAAAAGGCCACTGTCCAGCAGATGTTAAGTTGCGCAAGAGCGTGGTAAGGCTGGCCAGCCACCCTTTGGAGTCAAGCAACGACACTTCTCTGTTGCTCGCATGGCGCGCTTCGATCTGTGCGATGTCGACATCCACCACGCTGGCGGATGAACGTAGAAGTGCTCTAGCTGCTGCTGACCGCAACTTGTGTGGAGTATCCTGAGGGATTCTCGTCAAGTTTTGGCTTGTGGCTGCTGCCTTCAATGGAGCAATGCAGTACTGCTTCTGTAGTCTACAGTCTGCATGCCAACTGCACTGTACTTGGACAATCTCCAATATGGTTCTGGCGTGGCGTACAATTTAAAAAGAAGGCTAGGGGCTTGGACTTAGAGCCTAGTGAAGACGCATAAACGGGCAAAACGGGACAGCAACTAGATAGATTCAGATAGAGTAAACTTAAACCTATACCTTTTTTATACTGTTACTGAACCCAGGTTATCAGCTGTCTATGTCAGTTATCAGGGCCACTACAATCAAGGCGACGCCCAAGCTGCGTAGTGGGTCAGGATGGTCTTGCCCAAGGAATCCCTACACCCTAAACCTTGGGTACTGCCCCCACCCAGTAACAGTCTATGTTAGGGGTCTTATTAAGAGCTATATGTAACCATTCTATACGTATTCTCCAACTGTTACTGAGTGGGGGCAGTATCCAACCTAAACCCTAAACCCTGAACCCTAAACCCCAAACCCCCAAAACCCCTAAAACCCCTAAAACCCCTAAACCCCTAAACCCCTAAAACCCAAAACCCTAAACCCCCAAACCCCTAAAACCCAAAACCCACATGCAGCTCCGAGCTCCCGATATTATGTCAACCCCCGGCTTCTCAGCTGTGGCTGCAGGAGACTGTGGCTTGGAGTTGAGAGCTTCAAGGGTTTAGGGTTTAGGGTTTAGGGGTTTAGGGTTTAGGGTTTAGGGGTTTAGGGTTTAGAGTTTAGGGCTTTAAGCGTAATCTTTGGAAACTCCTATGCGCGTTTCATAGCTGTGCTGAAGGAGTTGACTGTGAGAATGGGATTCAAGGGACGCCTTGCTGCCTGTAAGAAACACTTAAGCGGCATGTTGTCTTCCGGGATGGCCCTCCCCCAAATAATATAACACACGCTTGCTAGGGTTCTAGTTGATACCTAAAAACAATAGAACACGCTGTTTTCTAACTTGTATAAGAGGATGACCTCTGGCCAGACTGTTGCCCAACCCCAACCCTAGTGAGTAGTGTTCTGAGCCAAGTAAGATTATTGTTTTCTTCAACAATGAAGACTGCACCCAAACGGACGATATGTTCTTCCTCATGGACTTACAGCGCGCAACTCTTGCAAGGAGTGTCTATATTGAGCCATGTCTATCCAGATATGCCTTTCGACAGAGTCTTGTGACTCCAGAATCTCTATGAGCCGCTTTCCGGGGAGGAGTTGATCGGGAAACCCTAAATCCTAAATCCAAGGGTTTAGGGTTTAGGGGTTTAGGGTTTAGGGGCCCTGCTTTGTATGGTCTGAACTTTTGCCGGCCAGTAACTCTTCAACCCTAAGCGAGAACAGAAAGTCCTACAATGCCGTAGGATCCCCACACATACACACAAACATATATGTATAAGGAGTTGTATATATTATATAGTTAATTACATGTATCATTTCTTATATAGAATAGGTTGTGTGGTATGTGTAAATATGAACTATATACATATGTATATTTTTTTTACAGAGTTATATTAGACATCACAATGCTCTCTAAAGATGCTCCTATTGATTGCTGCGTTTTCTGAGAAGGTCCGAGCAAGTCCAAACTTTCTCCCTGCATGGGCAGGACAAGTCCAACCTAATTTAAGCTGCATTTCTAGCCAGGCCCAGACTCCAAACCCTAAAACCCTAAACTCGTAAACGCTGCACCCCTACACCCTTAAAGTCCAGAACCCTGGCATAAATACATTTCGGAGGACTTCTGGCATATTCAGGATCCACTGACATGACTAAGCCGATGAGAATTCCATTAAACCCCGACCTGCCCCCACATGTGTGTATATGTACAGCTAATTAATACAGCTCTAGTCTTACTATTGCTGGTGTAATACCCTAAACCCTTACTACTTAAGCCTAACTCTGAACCCTAAACCCTTAATCCTTAACCCCCATCTCCGAACCCCAAACCCCAAACCCTAAATCCCAAACCCAAAACCCAAGGCCTTCTCCCGTGGACCCTGAAACCTTGGATGCCGCTCACATCCTGCGGTTAACGGAGGGACTCGGAACTCCTTTACTAACCCGCAGGTCCCTATATCCTTGCGGGTTTTAGGGCTTTAGGGTTTCAGGGGTTAGGGGTTAAGGGCCTAGGGTTCAGGGTTTAGGGTTGGGGATTTAGGGCTTAGGGTTTTGGGGTTAGGGGTTTAGGGTTCAGAAGGTGAAAGATTTCCTCCATGAACAACACAAGAGTCCCCTAGGATTGCCTCTGTAGTGATATCCCATCTTTACAGGATCGAGGCAGTATCCGAACCAACTAAACCCTGTGGTCGTATAGATACCGAAGCTTGTTTGGCCGTTCGGGCCCTGGGATAGATGCTAGTATTTGGGGCCGCCATGAATCAAGGAGAGCAGCAGTCCCAAATAAAGCACACACATTGCTAGGGGAACTTCCGATAGGACAGACCCCCGAAGAAGGGCACTTAGAGAGTACTTAGAGAGGAACCTAAATCTTACTGAGAGGGTCTGTCCTGTCTTGGGTTCCCGTGGGGATCTACTACCCAAAGGCCAACCCAGAAACCCAAAACCCTAAATCCCTAACCCT
>CAJNIZ010044106.1:0-43227 GCA_905231905.1 Symbiodinium pilosum | reverse complement strand
ATCCCAAACCCTAAACCCCCTAAATCCTAAACCCTAAATGCCAAACCCTAAACCCTACGCCCCAAACCCCTAAACCCCTAACCCTTGGGGGAAACCCCCTCACTTCTTAACTGAGCCTTGAATCTGAAGACCACAGGGTCACCGAGCTTCTTCAACTCATCTAGCTTCCTAAGGTCCGGTCAGAAGAATTCACACGTTTAGGGTTTAGGACTTAGGACTTAAGGTTTAGGTTTAGGGTTTAGGATTTGAGGTTTAGGGTTTAGGACTTAGGACTTAAGGTTTAGGGTTTAGGGTTTAGGATTTGAGGTTTAGGGTTTAGGACTTAGGGCTTAGGGTTTGGGGTTTAGGGGTATGAGCCCAACAATGGAGAATCAGCTGGAAAAGGACATGGAACAGGGTCGGTCTTGGGGTCCTCTGAAATTCGACTTTTCCGCCTTCATAAGGATTACGTAGGGGTGAAGGGCAATAGAAAGTAAACGTTGATTTGAAAACCTACCTTAGGTCAATCCCCCCTACGGTAATAGTCCCTAGACATGAAGTTAGTAGGGCCTTAATATACCTACAAGCATCTTTTGTGATACCCAGTACTGGGTCCTATAGTCCCCCTTAAGTAGATAGAATATGGCTTTGGGTATATTATAATAAGATTCCCATATACCCCATAGTCTATCTACTCAAGGGAGACTATACCCTAAACCCTAAACCCTGAATCCTAAACCCTAAATCCTAAATGCTAAACCCTAAACCCTAAGCCCTATATTCTATCTACTTACACCCCCAAAGCTTTCAGTTCCGGTTCTAGATTCAGAGTTTCAGGACTTAGGGGTGGGGGCTCATAGGGATTTGGGGTATGGGCCTCCTAGGGATGGGAAGTCCCTAGACCCTAAACCCTAAACTAGGGTTTAGGGTTTAGGGTTTAAGGTCCGAAACCCTAGGCGTAGTTTCTACGATTTCAGGCTTCAAGTGTAGAACGAAAAGTTTCGGGCCCAGGGTTCGAGACCCAGGCCACTCCTCCAGATCATATGACTCTTTTTGCGGGTTCAAGGTTTAAGGCGGATATTGTGCTTACCACCTAGGCCTTAGACCCTAAAAACCTGAGCCCCCCAAACCTTCTCGCAAGCCCTAAACCCAACTAATTGTGAGTCGTAAGTGCAAGTAAATCGAACGGCTGAAGCCGTCTACGTAGGCAGAAGAAATCTAGGGTTCAGGAATTGGTTTTTTCGGGCCAAAACAGTTCAACAGGGCGTCGGGACGTTTCTACCACGAGCAAATATGTGTAGAGCTTCTTTACAAGTAGATGGAACTACTATGTCTTTGTTAGGAATTTTACATACCGTTTGAGATATATTCCTGAACCCTCAACCCTATATCCTAATTCCTGAATTAAGGTGTATTGGGCTCGCCGGTAAGCATACCAAGGACCGAAGGAAGGGCCTAAGAGTACCGTGTAGGTATGAGTTCAGGTTTTGGGGTGTAGGGTATATTACAAAGCACTACCGTGCTTTCTATATTCGTGGCTATGAGGGAATATGAGATATTGCCTGATCATAGTTTGGGCTTGTACCGTACCTACTACGTGTGCGTTCCGGACCTCATGCCACTTGCACCCACAAGCTGAATCCCGACACTTCAAGTGTACAAACTGCCCATCTCCAAGCCGGCTACCTAAAGCCAAATTCATCAACTCCATATGCAACCCAATGAACCCTCCACACAGGCCGGTAAACCAAAAAAACTCTGCTTGGACGGGGGACTTAGTAAGTGGGCTAAAAACGGGGATAGCTGAGGTTACTTACTGGCTTGCAGAGGCATTAAATATGCGTGCTAAGTGCCCCCCTGACCCTACTTGGAGGGTCATGGGGACTTAGTAAGTAGGTTAATAATTAGGATAACTAGGGTTACTATATGGGTTATAGGGGACATTAGCCTACTTAGTACACCCTAAACCCTGAATAATGTGGTAGTTTTCCATTTTCTTTCCCACTGTTACCTAGCCCCCGCAACCTTCCAAGCAAGCCCTACATCACGCTGCAGGCAAGCCGCTCTATGTACTGCACCTGTTGTGCAGCTGCAAAAGATATATGGTCTAGGGTTTTAGGGATTGGGGTATAGGACCTTCAGAAGTGGAACACCAAATGGAAAAGAAAATACAAAAATGAAATCACTTATTGATACAGGGAAAATGTAGGATGACGTGCTAGATATATATATATACATATGGTAGGATTTCATTTTATGGTCCCGGACGTGAAATGTGTACCTATATATCTAGGGGGTTAGGGATTTAGGCTTCAGGGTGGACTCTCTATAGGATTTAGGGCCAAGTTTAGGGCTTTGGGTTTTGGGCTTGGGGTTCCGGGTTTAGGGTTCAGGGTTTAGGGCTTAGGGATCTACGCGCACAGGATTCGCTAAGGGTTTAATAACCTCGGCTTGGTGCAAGGTTAGACCCATGCTGGGCCACCGGGTTTAGGGTTTTAAGGCCCCTTTTCTGGTTTTCTGCATGGGCTACGTCCATAAGTTAGGTGGACAACCCACCCTGTAATAGTGGTTATAAGGGATCATAAGGATTTATTAAGGTCCTCTTCTATTCTGACTATACCACTACTGCAGGGTTGGGAGTCCTCCTAATCCATAAGGTCTAAAGTCTAGGGTTTTGGGCCGGGAGTGAAACTTCAGCTCATGATGTGCAGGCGTCTGGAAGTACCTCGGGAAGAACAACCCTGCCACAAAATCCGGAGACAGCTTCTCATGATTTGACCTCAGCAGACTTCAAAGCCATCTCCTTACATTAAAGGTTGAGGGACCGATTCCAAAAACAACGCTGGGACAAAAGACTGCACGCTCTGTGAGGAGCGTGCATGTTTTTGATGGCAACAGGCAGGATGCGCGCTCGGGAGTCTTTGAAACTTGCCGATGAACCGTAAGCCCTCAGCCCCTATAGCAGTCCCAACAGATCCCTTGTCATAATCCCCGGTACACATCTTTATGCATTTCCCGCTGACCAACAGCAAGTAAACCTCTGAAGTACACTTGTTCTGCCAGCAACGATGGGAATTTCCAGGGGTCCTAAACCCTAAACCTTAACGACAAAGTCACCCCAATGGCACTGCGCTTGAATTCAGACAGTGCAGTCTGGAGTGTTTAGATTTTAGATTCAGATTCAGTCAGGGCTGGGGTTCAGGATCACTCCCCCTCACAATACCCCCACCCACCCACCCACCCAGCCACCCGCCCACACCCCCCCCCAGCTGCTAAAACGTAGTCCCCAAAAAACATACTGTAATGGTCTACGTGCCAGGACCTTCCTTGTACCCTTAATTGGGGATATATGGTCCCTAATAGTGGGTACTGAGGCCCTAATAGAGGGTAGGAGGAGGGTCTTGGTGGTGCAAGATTTCCTCCATCCACCGTATGAGTGTTTCAAGCCCTGCCCCTTCAGGGCCGAGACATGGTCTGGGTATGCTGTGAGCCCTTTCAACCAGCAAAGGGGTTTAGGGTTTAGGGTTTAGGGCCTAGGGTTTAGGGTTTAGGTTTTAGTTTTAGGGTTTAGGGTTTAGGGTTTAGGTTTTAGGGTTTAGGGTTTAGGGTTTAGGGAACTTGGAGGTAGAGGGAACCAACTCGCTTCAACCTCAAACCTCTACAGCCTCTACAATCCGCCCAAATTGAAGGACTGCCGTCAACTCCTTTTACCCATTTCAAAGAACGTGCAAATCCTAAACCCCAAACCCTAAGAGATTCTGAAGCCTAAATTTAATCCCTACACCCTGAACCCTAAACCACTCAAAGGCAACTAGTCGAAACCTTGAACCCTCGGTTCTTGCAAGCCCAGTTTAGGGTTTTTGGGTCTAGGGGTTTGGGGTTTAGGGGTCTCGGGGTTTCGGGTTTGGAAGTCTAGGGGCCCAGGGCCCCATCCTGAAGTGAAGAAGTAGCAGAACAAACGAGCGCGTGCAAAAGTACACTTGAGGCCCACGGCTACGCACGGTCCAACACCAGAACCCCAAACCCTAGCATCCCCTAATGCCTTGTCTACAGGGTGCATCGGCATGTCTTACACAGTTCCAAAAAGTGGGAACCTCAACAAGGCACACGAGCTTAGGGTGCGGGATTCGGCGCAGGAACAGAATGGCAATGACACTATGAGCAGTGCCCCGCCCGAAACGCTCAACCCTCAGCCCTACGAAACTCAAACCCTAAACCCTGTACACTTTTCCCTAAACCCTGAACCAGAGTCCCTAAAACCTAGTCCCTAATTCCTAGCCCCTAAACCCCTGAATCCTAAAGCCCCCCCGAAACCCGAAACCTCAAGCGCTTGACTTCTTACGCGGGTGCGAACCTTGGTTGCATCGAAGGTGTCGTAGAGCCAATCCTGGCCAACAAGTCTCGGCAGGCTCAAGCTCACAGGGTTTAGGGACTGGGGTTTAGGGCTTGGGGTTTAGGGCTTCGCGTTTAGGATCGGGGGGTCTGGGGGTTTAGGGCCTAGGGCTTAAGGTTTAGGATCTAGGGGTCTAGGGGTTTAGGGCTTTTGGGATCTAGGGGTCTAGGGGTTTAAGGCTAAGGGATTAGGGTTTAGGGCTAAGGGATTAGGGTTAAGGGATTAGGAATTAGGGTTGAGGGCTCAGGCGTTTAAGGCTTACGGAGAGACAAGCACCCTAAACCCTAAACCCAGTTCTTCCAGGAAAGCATGCCAAACTCACACATAGCTGCCACCGCCACCACGACCAAGCCACCGCCGCCACCACCCCCACACCACCACCACCACCACCACCACCACCACCACCACCACCACCACCACCACCACCACCACCACCACCACTGCCACTGTTGCTGCCACTTGACCACTCTTCAGTGCTAAGTTAGAATTGATAAGCAGAAAATAGCGGCGATAACACTAATAACGATAGTAAGACTAATCTTAATAATAATAAGAAGAAGGAATTGGAATAGTAACTATAATAGTAACAAGAATAGAAACATCCAAGGAACTCATAGCCGTTGTAACAAGAATGATAATAGCCGTGAACACAATTACAAGACTGTGTAGGGTCATTATAGGTACCCATTGGGGTTATATTGGGGTTATATTGGGATAATGGAAAATAAAATGGAAACTTCTATATTCTAATGGGGTATATATTGGGGTTATAGTCCCGCTTAAGTAGATAGAATATGGCTTTGGGTATATTATAATAAGATCCCCATATACTACTTAAGGACTATACACCCCCACCTATTTAATTGTCTTTGAAGACGAACGGAGGTCCTCGGCTTTGAGGAGGTCAGAGTCGAACTTTTCCCTCTCCTTAGCGGCTTTGGTGGTTGGGTTGACAATTTTGGGTTGATTTTTCAGGGGTTGAGGGGCTGAGGTTGTAGGGTTTAGGGCTTAGCCCAAAAAAACTAAGGTTCCTGCGCAATGTACTAAATGAAAGAACTTCACTGCCCCCAGACGAGACGCTTGGAACATCAAAGCAGCCCTGAAAACACAAACCCGAGTGCTGCGAGGTTTACTTGGAGGTCCGGAGACCTAGTAAGTCGATGAACCCTAAACCCTAAACCCACACCGCGTGTGAGACGGTTGGACTGGCTATGTGGCTTACAGGGGTTATAGTCCCCCTTAAGTAGATAGAATATGGCTTTGGTTATATTATAGGGTTTAGGGCTTAGAGTTGTACTGTTGATACTAAATATCCTGCATGACCTTGCTATACTGCAACACCATAATTGCCAAGGTTTAGGGCACTTAGGGTGATGCAGGGTTTTTCGCATCCACCGTAACTATACTTACAAAGTCCCCCGGACCCTCCAAGCATGGATCCGCGGCGACCATCAAGCCCAGAAGCTCGGCAGGTACGTCAGTAGCGTTTTAGGGATCAGGGATAAAGGTTTAGGGTTACGTATCTATATAACTCACCGGAAACTATAGGATGTTGCCTGGCTATAAATTGGGTTTTCCCTACCTAGCCCTAGACTCAAACTCTAAAAACCTGAACGCCCTAAACCCTAAACCATATAGGGTTTAGGGTTACGATTTAGGGGTTTAGGCTTTAGGGGTTTAGGCTTTAGGATTTTGACCTTGAACCCTAAAACCTTAAACCCGATGAACCACTTTCTAGGGATGCCCCAAGCGTCATGCCAGATCGGGCCTGTGGAGCTTCGCTCTCTAGGAGGTCTCCAAACTAGCAGTCCTTTTTTGAGGCAGCCCCTACATGTAGAGAAGCGTTTGAAAAACTGTAGGAATGGATTTTGAGAAGTTGTAGGGAATGAAGGATGCATTTAAGACCCTCATATGTTAGACATACCCTTTCGGCTAGACTCCAGGCGTGAGCCCATGACAACCCCTCATCTAAGTCACGGGCTTAGGGAATCGCATTACTGGGTTGCTGTTCAGGAACTTAAACTAAGTTACCAAAATAGTAATAACAAGAATACTAATGTTAAAACCCTGTTCTTCTCTATATAATTCATATTATGGTAACTTTCTTTAAATTCCTAACAGCAGCCCCAATTGAAGGTGGAAGTCTTTGCGGTTTCATATATCTGGACCCCAAAGCATGCAGGGTGAGGGCTTTGTTGCCTACGTTTGAAGGGTTTTGGGCCTACTGTTGAGTCTTACACGCATCCCCTTGGCTTACTTTTGGGGTGAAGCTAGGGCTTTCAGGTGCTCTTTTGTCCTTCTTTCCGTTCTGGGCTTACCTAATAATTGAGACTCCACTAACATCCTCCAAGCGGCTCCAACAAGAGAGTGCCCAAAACTTAGCACGCCCTACCCTGCCCCAAGCGAGCATCGAACTCCCAAAAAAAGGCCCCAGACAGACCAGCGTCCTTTGAAAAGTGAGCTATGTGACGTTCCATGTTCGTTTGGGAGCCGGTACAACGACCCCTGCCCTTCTTCAAGAGGCACAAGATTGGGGGAGGTTCGGGTTTGAGGATTCAGGATTTACGGCTCAAGGTTTAGGATGAATCCCCCAAACCAAAACCCAAACCAACAAAGAAAACCTAAAAAGCTGAACCCTACTCGGAGGTACCTGGGTCATGTAAACTGCCCTAAAACAGCAAGTAAAACCCCAATCCTAAGCCCCCTAAATCCCCTAACACAGATACAATTATTCTAACTACAGCTCTGTTCGGGTTGCTTTTACTAAGCCCTAAACTTGTAGATGTTCCTATAAACCCTAGCTCACACTTCATTGCCCATATGGTTTTTCCATGTGTCCACTAGTGAGTAAGGTTATAAATACTTCTGGGATTAGTAGGGAATAACAATAGAATTACTATATAACCCCTATATATTATATGCCCTTAGTACCTACTGACCCCCAGTAAGGCGATGTGGTCCCAAACCCTAGAACCGAAACCCTGAATCCAAACCCTAAATCCTAAACCGCAAACCCAAACCCTAAGCAATGTGGTAGGCAAAGGTCTGCAGGACTGATGAAGGCACCGTACTGGCCACCTTCGCTGCACTTGTCCTGCAGCGTGGGATATCGGATTTAAGGGCGGACGCGGTTTAGGTTTTAGGGTTTAGGGGCCCTAAACCCTAAACCCCAACACCTGCGTAAATAGGGGTGTTGCGTTTGGGGTCTTTGGGCTTAATCATTCATCCTTTTTGAGTTCTTTGGCTTAAGTCATGAAGGCTAAAAGACAAAGACAAACTACAGTGCATGTTTGGAATCTAGGGTTTAGGATTAGAGTTTAGGGTTTAGGCTTAGAGGCATTGGATTTAGCTTTCGAGCTATATTATCCCCTATATAACCCCCCCCTTCAAGAGTTTAGGCTAGAGCCCCTTTAGGAACTATGGGTTGGAACTTGGAGTGCAAGGCCGAAGATGCAACCTCCAAGTTGAGACGTGCAAGGTTCGGGATTTAGGGTTTAGGGCTTGTGGGCTTTCTGCCACAGAGTTTACGGTGTTTGGTACTGTACCTTCCTTGTATGTTTCTCAAAGCAGTAGTGGTCTTTTGGACCCTAAAAGTGTATGGGGATGACAGAAAGACTACTTGCGGGACTGAGGAACTGCTTATGACTGGGGTCATAACGCTACTATAATTGGGGTAACCCCCATAAGGCCATTTAGGGAAGCCATGAGTCACTAAGTCCAATGCCAAGCCGAGCAGAACCCTTAGTATAGGAACACGCTGTGGACCCTCCTCCTACCCCCTCCCAACACCCTTTTCCTTCATTTCGGGTCCCCTGGTGGTCCCCGTGATGACTTTACGAGTGTCCTGACCACCACTTCTTCGGCACAGGCGCGTACAAGCCGGCCAAAGCGGACATTGGCAACTACTCAAGCCTTCTACAGAACTCAGAGTCCGCTGCACAAATTAAACCCTAAAGCTTTGGAGGACCCCACCCTGTAATAGCGGTATAATAGGATTATAAGAGGACCCTAAAACGATCCTTATCATCCATGATAATCACCATTTCTGGAGGGGGGGTCCACCTGACTTAAACGCTAAACAGTAAGCATAGCGCAAGGTCCCGCATGGTGAGGATGTAGGATTCCAAGTCGTTTCGCTTCTCATCTGTCTCGATGATCTCCTTGGTTCGCGTTTAGGGGTTCAGGCCTATGTAGGGCTTGGGGATAAGGATGTACTCTCTGGTGTGTTTGGGGTTCTTCACTCGGGCACGTAGCGAGCATACACCCGCGGCTCGTAATTCAAGGCTGAAAACAGAGGTTATCCGTTGCCCAGGCCACGAAATCCCCACCACCCCCTTTCACACTCTCACGTAATCGAAACTGGACATAGAGCTCCTAAAGAACCTTTTATTTGGGGTCATGAGTAACATTAGGGGGTAGGGGTGTCTGATGGCCAGGGCGAGGGGATTGTCATGGTACTGCCTCCCCCTCCCCCGGCCCCTCTCCGCTAGCACTAAGGTCTCCCGTCGGACTAAGACAAAAACTCGGGTTAGCTTCCAGGGTTCAGGGGATTAGGGGTCTAGGTTTGGGGTTTCCATTAGCTCAGCGCTATGTTTGTTACTAGATACCCTCTCTGGGCAAGAATTCCGAAGACGAAGACCAAACACAGACCCCGAGTTACGCTGAGTGCTTTCCTTTTTCCACGAGTTCCACTTGGCACCACATACCGTAGGTTGAAAAACATGCCCTTAACATGCCTGCTCAAAGAACACCTTGATTTTGCTGGCTGTGTTGAAATGGAAACCATGAAGGAGAAACATAATGACCTAAGCCCAGGACTCCTAATCTTTGGGAACCCTACCCCTGAACCCTACAAGTCTCCATATGTCCTAACATATCCCTACATATTCCTGTACTAGACCCCTTGCTACGCTACATCAGACCCCTGGAGCGAGGCGATGTCTCAAAATTGAGGGTCCTTAGGCGGCCTGGGAATATTGGGTGGGAGTCCCAAAGTTACGGGTAGCTTGTTGGGGGGTCGCTCTAGCAAGGATAAGGATGTTTTGGGATCTGTATTGGTGTCCTCCTATTAGGGAAACTACCATATGAAGGGATTTCAACGGGGTTACGTGGGGTCCCATTAAAGACTTTCTAAGGATGAGTCCGACAAACTCTCAAATGGGGATTTCCTTAGTTTCGCGGGGGGGCCCAATAGAAACATGATGTACGATAATTGTTTCTATGGCGCACCCGAAAAAGGGCCTCAACTTCCGGAAATATAGAGGGCAGTCTCTCAAAACAAGGGGAACCCAATTTCGACCCCAAAATACCATAGTCCATAATATAGGAACCCCCAATTTTGGGAAACCCCCCATAGTTTTCATTAGATTACCAGGCGGGGTGCATTTTTTGGACCACGAGAAGCTTTAGGCTAAATTAATAGGGTTTAGGGTTCATATTTGGGGGTTTAGGGTTTACGTGAACCGTGGAAAGCCTATGTAGCACTGCATCCGAAATCCTACCTAAACCCTAAACCCTAAACCCTTGCGCCTGAACCCCAACACCCCCCGAAGTAACATCTCCGAAAGCTTATACGCCCAGATCAAGAAGGAAGAAAAAATCAATGGCTACACTCCAAAATCCACAATTCGGAAACCCAGCTGCTGACATTGCTGGTCCCGGAAAAGCTTAGCCGTAGCCTTTGGCTATTAAGGCCCCAGATGGTTGAAGGCTATCCGCCCAGCTACCAAGCTCCTACCAAGCTCAAAATTCAAAGTTCCCCCACCTCTGGTAACAATTGTAGTTTCGGCTAGTTCTTAGGGTAATGGATAACAAAACCTAGAAACTCTCCTCAGGGAACTTCCAAAACAACCAAGACCCTTAAGCCTACAAAGCTAAAAACCGTAAACCCCTAACACCTACAAAGCTCGAAAACCTAAACCTTGGGTACTGCCCAACTGTTACTGAGGGGGGGCAGTACTGAACCTAAACCCTTAACACCTACAACAGCGACAAAGCACCTTCATGTCGGCTTGCATTGCGGTCTCCTCGTCCTGCAGTAGAGGTCTAGGTCAAGCTGTGGTCTAGACCCTACACCCTAAACCCCTAAAGCCTAAACCCCTAAACCCCTGAACCCCGAAGCCTAAGGCCTAAACCCCTAAACCCTGAACCCCCAAACCCTAAAGCCTAAACCCCTAAACCCCAAAACCCCCAAAGCCCAAACACTAGCCCGAACTTATGGGTTTAAGGGTGTAGGACTCCAGCAAATTGTGCTTGGCAGCGAAAGGTCTAGGGTTTAGGGTTTGGGGTTTCGGGTCTAGGGTTTAGGGCTTAGAGATTAGGGCTAGGGTTCCATCACCCTTTAACAATGAACCGCCCCCCAAAATAGCAAGTATTCAAAAAATATGTTCCGTGGTAGAACTCTACCGCTGGATCAACAATATTATACTATACCGTCTGGAGAATATTCATCGCTAGGAGATAGGGGCTTTGTAAGCCCTAACTGTAGCTCCGATTTGCTCGCAATTACCCCCCTAATGAGTAGGTCTAACCCATAAAACTGCAGGCAGTTGGGGTTACAAGTAAAACCCTATCCACAACCCTATAGACTACTACACAAGCCCTGTTTCCATGCTATGCTCCATTTTATTTTCTAGTTCACTCTCCATAATTGAAGGATGCTATGCCTGTATGACCCCTATATAAACCCATATACACTCTCCTATATGACGGAATATTAACCTGTAAACCCTGAACCCTATAGAACCTCCGAACCTAAACCCTAAACCCTGAACCCTAAGCCCTAAACCCTAACCTCTAAACCCTAAACTCTAAACCCTGAACTCTAAAAACTAAATCCTAAACCAGCTACACTTTCAGAACCATATCTAAACTCCTAGTACCCCCCTTAATAACGCCTATACTACTTCCCTATATAATCCCCCATATAGCCCCCCGTAAGGAGTTTAGACTGTAGCTAATTTAGGGTTTAGGGCTTAGGGCTCAGGATGTAGGGTTTAGGGTTTTAAGGTTTGGGGTTTAGGGTTTAGGGTTTGGGGCTCCGGGTTTAAAACGCCATGCCACGATCCTACTAGGCCCAGAGAACCCATGCATGCCGCGGAAGTGCAGCAGCTGGTGTTGGACCACCTATCCATCGGCACTGTGAGAGACCACTCCAGGACGCAGGCTACCATACAGTCAAGGCTTGGAGCTTTCTCCCCAATCCACAGCGCCCACTTCCTTCCAGGGGATGCCGAACTTGTCTTCCATCCACCTGAGCAAGGTGAGCGAATGGGCGGAGACAAACCTTGCTCTTGGGCAACAGTAAAGAACACCTTGTTGCGGTCCCATGTAGGCACGAAGATAATAGCGAACCATCTCCCGCAAACAGGAATCGCGCACGGATGTAGATCCTTGCCGTGTCCCGGAAGTTTACACGTTTACCCCACACATGTGAGATTTAAACCCTTCCATTCATAGCACATCTGCCCACCAAAGGCTCAACGAAGCGTAAATGGGAACTTAGCTCGGGCAAAGGAAATATCACAAATTTGGAAAAAAGGTCCTCTGAACACGTTGACCTAGCCACGCTACTGTTCCTGATGGACATAAAGCTACCTTAACTAAGTTCAACTAAGCAACCATAATTCCAAGGATCTCGTCCAGCAAAACCTGCAACCTCAAGCCCCCCGAACACCGCCGTAGCCCTCATCCTAGTACATGGAACCCCTGCATAACTAACCCTCTATATGAAGAGTACATGATCCCTACACTATCCCAAACCCTAAACCCCTAAACCCCTAAACCCTAAACCCCGAATCCCCAAAACCCTTAATCTTCTGAATCCCACATAACACAAGCCTATGTAAGCCTCTACATATCCTGTCATGCCCTATAAGGTTTTCCGGTTTTGGGTCAATGGTTTATGGTCAAGGGTTTAGGGTTTAGGGTTTAGGGTTTAGGGTTAAGGGTTTAGGTTTAAGGGTGGGTTAACGGTTTAGGGTTAACGGTTTAGGGTTTAGGGTTAACGGTTTAGGGTTTAAGGTTAGGGTTGAGGGTTTAGGGTGTCCCATAACCCTGCATACCCCTACATAGCATGCTATGTGGCCCTGCGTAACCTTGTACGGCCCCATATGAAGTAAAGCTAAATCTTCTGGACTCATGGACCCCCGCCTATACGTATGTACAGGTATCGCAACGGAATTGCTTGCCCTCGCAAAAAACATGCGGAAAACCATACCTTGTAGACTTTTCCAATCAAGCCCCTAAGACTCCAAACCCGAAGTCCGTAAACCCTAAACCCTAATCCGCCTTGGCCTTGCCATAGACCTTCAAGCCCAAAAGTCTAATACCCAAAACACAAAAATCAACGTGGGCTTTAATGGAAAATCCAGACTTGGGGGAGGGTTACCTTTTTGGGATCCGCATACTGAAGATTGTCCTGTGTTGGGATCTATATTGGGGGCCCCTATTTTGAAAAAACAACCGTTACGCCTAAGACCCAAACCCTTTAGGGTTTGGATACCAAAGTTTATTATGGGGGTACTGTCCTCCTGCTTTTGCAGGGTAGCCTGCGGCAGTCCGGGGATGTCGGTGGCCTCAGGGCAGAGGCGATCAAGGAGAATTGGTGCTGGGGGTTTGGAATTTAAGGCTAAACCTAAACCCTAATCCCTAGACCCTGAACCCTGAACCCTACACCCTTGGGTTTAGGGTTTGGAGTTCAGGGCTTACGGGGGTAGGGTTTTGGACTTTGGGTCTGGATCTGGCTGGTTTGGCTATTTAGCTGTTGGCAGGACCCTCTATCAAATTGGACACTGCTTCAGGGTTTAGAGTTTGGGATTCAGGGTTTATTAAATCGGACACTGTTTTTCAGGGTTTAGTGTTCGGGTTTGGGGACCCTTTATCAAACTGGACACTGGCGCTGCCGGCAGGGCTTGGAGTCGTTTCTCGGCGAAGCAAATCCCAGGCCTGTCTTCATGCAATACCCCCGAATCCTGCACGGCCTTCATGCCTCAAAGGCAGTTACACTGTTGTAGGTGCCCTTCCCTAAACCCTAAAGCCCCTAAGCCCTAAACCCTAAACCCTGTGCAGGGTAAAGCTTGAGGATACGGGGACTTAGGGTTTGGGGGTTTCAGCGTTTTAGGATTGAGGGGTTCTGGTTAGGGTTTAGGGTTCAAGGCTTCATACTAGTCAATTTCTTTACCGACGGCTTTCATGCTAAACTTTGAAACCAAAGACCTTCAGTTCGAGGGTTTCGCATAAGGATCTCTACTGTACGATCCTTAAGCATGATCGGCCTATTAGCCTACTGAAGGGTCACAGGGACTTTGTAACTGGGCTCATAATGGGGCTTACTTACCGTGGTTACTATAGGACTTCTAGGATTAAAAGTATACTTACGAAGTTGTCCTGGCCCCACCCAAAGCCCTCAATTCTAAACCCTGTATTTACACATCCCCCAGAACATAACTTGAACCCTCAACCCTAAACCCTAAACCCTAACCTTAAAAACCCAAGAGAAGGTGGTCCAGGCCCCGGGCCACAATGTTGATGTCAGTGCGCTTGGTGCGCTTCTTCCTAGGCACTTGGCCCTAGCGGTTGAGGGCTTTGGGTTTAGGGTTTCTTAAGGTTATGGGATTAGGGATTTAGGGTTTAGGGGTTTATTAAGGTTATGGGATTAGGGATTTAGGGTTTAGGGGTTTAGGGGTTTAGGGGGTTAGGTTTAGGGTTTAGGGCTTTGGTATTAAAGGTTTAGGGTTGGCACCTGGCCCTCAGCTCCTGTTGATGAAAGAAATCTTGCCCCACCTAGGGCCCCTAATCTACTGTGACGCCGACGCCTTGATGGACTTGGGTCTCCATTACTTGTCTAGGCGGGCGCGGCAGTAACGGGAGCATGACGACGGCAAAACCGAATCTCGGAATTTCAGTGTACTCCTCCAACAGAAAGTAAACTGGACCCCACATAGCTCCCTCTCAAAGGAAGGCAGGCTGCAATCTCATGCAAGAATTCCTAGTTTTTTTACGGAACCATGACTTTCGGAAACCTGCATATTTGCTGGGGACAAGGCATGCCTTCAGGGCGAGAAATGAGTGGAGAGTACGGTTTGGGGTTCAGGGTTCAGGTTCAGGGTTCAGGGTTTACGGTTTAGGGTTCCGGGTTTGGGGTTCATGGTTTAGGGTTCAGGGTTTGGGGTTCAGGGTTTAGGGTTTATAGGGTTCAGGGTTTAGGGTTTGGGGTTGAGGGTTCAGGCTTTAGGATTTGGAGTTTAGGGTTGAGGGTTGAGGGTTTGGGGGGTTCAGGGTTCAGGGCGCTAACAGCGAATAATCAGAAGGAACATGGAATAGCCAAGATCAGTCTCTCATCATCCTTGTATAGCTATTGCATTACATGTTTGAAATCCTTATTTCATTTCCAACTGTTCAGGCTCCTACATTTAGCTGATTAGGACTTGAAAATCCTACAGTAAGCCCTAAACCCCAAACTCTAAACGCTAAACCCTTGAAGCTTGAGGGTTTCGGCTTTCGGATGTCTTGGCATGTCGGAGTGAAATCTTAGAATTCTTTCACATGGGTGGTTGTCAAAATTATGGTCCCTTCTTGGGTACCCGAAATATTAATTAGGTGCCGTATTATAATAGGGATTCAAGAAGGGACCATAATTTTGACAACCGCCCACATGTCTAGGGGTACAGGCAGTTTAGGCTTCAGGGTCTGGGCGTTGATCTTCACGCGCATGCAGCAGTTCCAGCTCCTTCCCCTGACGGGCCCTATAACATTTACTAAGCACCGCTCACCCGCGAAGATGCAGAACTCGACGTGCTCTGGCTGCAAGATCGAAGTCTTACTAAAGCCTAGCCCTAAACCCCCAAGCCCCCGGACCAAACTCCTGGACTTGGAGTCCTTCAGAAGCTTCAAAACGGAATCCAGAACCTTATGCAAGGGACTGTAAAGGGTAGTATAGGGTTATATAGGGACTATACACGCGTAGTTTAGGGTTTTATACTGGATCAAAGAGCTCCCCGATTCAAACCAAGTCTTGAACACGCCAATGCCAGGAACACCTCAAGTCCCCGTATTTGGACCGCGAGTTCGAAAAGGCCGCGGAGGCGCCGTTTCCGTAAGAGGGAGCTACCCCGGTACGCATGTACTATAGTCTACAATCCTTATAAGGGGGTTCTACAGGGTTTAGGGCTTAGGGTTTAGGGTCTAAACTCCTTAAAGGGGGTTTATATAGGGGACTACTATAGCGGATTTTAAGGGGGGTACTCGGATCTTCACTATAGTTCCTATGGTGTGCAGGTACTCGCAATCGTAAGAGGAGTGAAGCGCGAACGTCGGCTAGCATGGTATCCCTAAACCCTAAACCCTAAACCCTATGGGGGGAGGGCCTTAGTGATCATGGCATGCCAGAAGTGCAGCTGTAGTGCAGAAGTGTCAGAAGCGGCAATGCTGTTGCTTGTCCTTTGCATTCAAGCGTACCAGCGCAGTCACAGTAGCAAGGGCTGCGCTGGCAGCGGGTGAAGAAGTGGTTGTGTTACTTTTTGTGGACTACGGTCTTTGGTGCAGAGAGCAATCCCAGTATACCATGTGAGCGATTGCTGAGGCGGGTGTCATCCCGCAACACAAGCTCGAGAGTTTTGGCGGTGCCCCGGTGACAACTGGCGAAGGCAGCCTCATGAATTGGTCGGTCAACAGTTTGGAGTTCAAGTCATTCAAGCTGTGGTTCCATCTTTGGTTGATCCGAGTTGCCAGATGCTTTAAGGACTCACCGTCAAGACTCTGAAGGGATCAGGTGTTGATGATGCTGGCATCCACGACCATGTTCAAGCCACTTTTGTGTAGGGTTTAGGGTTTAGGGTTTAGGGTATAAAGACGGCATTGAGACGAGTGCCATTCTCAGGGTTCCCTGGGCATACCTTTTCAAGCAGAGATTGACCCCTACGCCCGGTACATCCCTAATCCCTAACTAATCATGAATCCCTCCCCCCCTTTGGACCCCCCACCGTATCGCCCAGGTTCTTGGTCTGCTCTGTCCGAAGCAGGCGAAGCCACCAATCTGAATTTGGTCCACAAGAAAGGCGGGGAGTTGGTTTATAGTTCCCCTTACGTAGATTGAACATGGCTTTGGGCATATGATAATAAGGATCCCCACATACCCCATCTTCTATCTACTTCAGGGGGACTACAGCGGTGTAGGGTTGAAGCTGCTTAGTTTCAGGCTTAGGGAGTAAGAGTTTAGAGATTAGGGTGTGACATTTCAAGTTCGAGGCTTTAGGGTGTGAAGCTTAAGGTGCAAGGCTCAGGGTTGAGGATCTAGGTCCTCCTCAAAACAAACTTGGGAGACTCTGTAGGGTTTTTCTCGCCGCGCAGGGCTCATGTTGCATGTTTATCCTGGAGGGCTCATGGGATCTTACGCCTTAGCTCTTAGGTCTTAAAAGAATGGGTCTGCCAGGTACGTAGGGTCGAGGGTTGGGCTTGAGGAGTTCAGCGTCGAAAGACTTTAGGTCTTAGGGTTTAGGGTGAGAGCCACTTTTGGTAGATCTGACGGAATGCGTGGGCTGGTGCTTGCCAGTTGAACATCTTTTCTATCAAGCAGCATTCTTTTGTGCCAGAGGTGAGTGTCAATATGTTTCTTAAGCGTTTGCAGCAACAAGAGTGCGCATGCCATGACTCCTGAGAGGTACCTGCAATCAGACCTCGAAATGATTTGTCTACGGCCTCGCTGCTTCAACCCTAACAGACCCTAATGCTCTTCAACATATCCTCGGGATTACCTTGTAATCCCTTCTGTTTCAGGGATCCTGAAGAATTCCCCACCCATTTTGACGAAGCTCCCGTGTCGCGCCACATGCCTGTCACCCTGAGGTGTGGATGCCACTTGCGTCAGGAATCTTGTGATGCAGATGGGTATGTCCCAACATCACCCCACCAACGACATGTGTGCCACCGCCCCTACCACCGCCACGGCTAGAAGCAGCAGCACTACCAGCACTGCTACCACCGCCACCGTCACCACCGCCGCCACCAGGGCCACCACCACTGTGCCGGTTGTCATTAACTGCGCTGTTAGTAGAAGTTCATCATTTCAGGGCTGTTGCTTGCATTGATGAAGGCACGATACCAATGTCAATATACATTGGTACGTGAAAGCTGTCTCGGCTAGAGGCTTGAACATGGATATCCTGATACACTTCCAAGGCATAGGAAGCCGGACAGAAGCACAGATGCCACTGGGAGACGTCCCGGTGCAAGTACGGTTTAGGGTTTAGGGTTCCAGGAGTCTCACCGATGCAGAGATCGAAGGGCGCGCGAATGAGACTTGGCCTGCAAAACGCTTGAATGTCTAGGCGGCTCTTTGGGGCAAGTCATGCTTTCCAATATTATGGCATAAGGAAAGCCGTTCATAAATTGCAGGTCTTGGATGCACCACCCAGATGTTCATGTGTACTTGAAAGTAGGTTCGTTGATTACAACCCTTGACGCCTCCAAGCAGTGGGGCCTTCGCAAATGCTAACGGCATGCCTTAGCAGAAGCAAGGTGGCAAAGCATTCTCTCAAGTTGTAGCCAGACTAGACACATGCTCCCGTATAGTCAGCATCAAGTTTCAAAGACACCCGGATGAAATGTGCCCAGGCCCCGCAAAGGTTCAGGCTTTGGGGTTCATTGGGGTTCATGGTTTAGGGTTCAGAGTTTAGGGTTTAGGGGTGCTCGAACTTTATCCTTGTGCATGTCCATGTAGGCATTATGCACTTGTCCATTGTCCACCTGTATACTGCGGGGAATGCAGGACCATACTATCAGTAATTACTCAGGCGTCTACAGCGCACTGGGATCTACATGACAAATATTTCGCATAATCATCTGATTCTCCACTACAGTAGTTTCCATTTTATTTTCATTATCCCTATATATCCACAATATAGCGCCATCTGCCTCAACATTGCAGCCCTGCGGGAAATCCCTTTTTCCGGGATCTTGGCAAAGGAGCCTGTCAACTGCCCGTCTGAGTTTTGACCACCCAGCCGCCTTAGTACGCTATTGCATGGTCATGTGACAGTTATAGGGTTCTCATTTGGGGGGGTTGGGGCTAACGAAATCCTGTTATTACAGCTGATTTCTGCCAACAGCTCAGGTGATGCATGCTTTGAATGCCTTGCGTCACACAGTGCCTGGCTTCGAGCAGCCTGGCCACAAGCTGGCTACGTCCTAGAATTGCGGTCCTTTTTGGGAGGGCTGCCTCTAACTGTTGTACGTGCATAGGCTGTAGGTATCTATACAGCATCTCTTTTGCGCCAAGATCAATTTGCTCTAGCATAGTTTACTGGCATCTAAGGAATGCAACTACTATATCATTCATAAGGAAAGCCCTCGAGAACTCAAGAAACAAATTTGTGGCGCATCATGTGCAGAATTCAGACAGTACATAATAAGAAGTCTCAGAATTGTCTGTCATGGGCGTTCCGGGAGACCCATCTATCCCTAGGGTCCCCAAAGCCCCCCCCCCCCCCCCCTGGAGAAAGCTTACACTGGGGCAATGTGGGGTTGCCTGAAGCCGCCTCTGTGGAGCTGGGGCTTGGGGAAGCACTCTCAGTATTTGCAGTCTCCCTATCCCTAGGAATGATACTATTTTTTCTATAGTATGACCCTAAAAATCTTTAGAGTTGTTATGTCTAGTATGGGTCTAAGGGAGGTATGGGGATCCCCTTCGATCATTGTGTAGAGACCGTTTGAGGGTCAGGAACTATCATGCAGCCGTCTATCTTGAGATTTCCAGATAGTCGAATGCCCACAACTGCCTTTCCAACCCTAGCTTCAATCTAATTATCCATTGTCTTTTCCATTCGATTCTCCACTGTTTCCCTACTAGAAAAAAACTTCTCCAGGGTGTGGAGGGCAGATTAATGTAGACCCATGATTAATAAACCCCCTCCTTTTTAAGGGCCTGTATATTAGGATCCCTATTATAATCCCTATCAAGGCGAGGGGGTTTATTAATCAGGGGTCTACATTATTTAGATTTTAGGGCAAACTGTCAGTCCAAGTCAGAAAGCCGAGGAATGCTAAACTCCGCAACTTCGCCATGACGGTCGGAACGCGCCGCTTGGATGATGTTCGGTGTCCCAGGGTTTCTGGGCTCTTGTAGAACAAGATTTTGTATTTTTTATGGGTACCTGGGCCCAATATCAATACAAAAAGATCTTCAAAGTGTATTTCAACAAGAACCCAGGTTTAGCAGGCTGAACTGTCAAGTCCTAAGCCCTACCTTCCCCCAAGCAAAACATGGAAGCACAGATGGTCTCCGCTTCAAAGGGTTCAGGGTTTAGGGTTTAGGGTTTGCAGGGCCCTTTTTAACTTCCTTGCTAGCTTGGGGAATGTAAACTCATGAATGCATCTGAGAAGGTTTCACTTGGGATTTAGGATCTCAATCTCAGGTGACGGGGTTGAGGGTTTTAAGGTTTAGGGCGGCGTATTTTTCACAACTAGGGGGCTCACAAACCTTCCTAGCATCTACCAAGCGAGCCCCTGAAGTTTAACCCCACAGTGTTGAAAGAGGAAGGCCACATTTTGAATCCAGCCATGTTGTAAAGACCTGCCCCAAAGAGTAGTCATCACGGCCCATAATATGGGTTGTTGTCAAAATTCAGGGCCCCTTTTTGTTCTAGATTATATTACGGCACCGAATTTTTAGGGGTATAGGGGTACCAATAAAGGACTCTAATTTTGGCAACCCATATGTCCTTCTTCCCATACTCCTCATGTTATCCCGTGAAGTAGGTCAAATATACCCATGAGCCAGACTTGGGTGTCATACAGCTATCCATGAACTTGCAAACAGCCCTAATCCCTTTAAACCCTAAACCCTATCATCTTGCAAATGACCCTACAAGCTCTTGCAACTTTGACCCTGCTAGACCCTAAGCCCTATAACCCTAAACCCTAAATCCTATAGACTCTATAGTAGTTTCCCAAAATAAGGGGACCCCAATATAGACCCCAAAATACTATAATCCTTATTATTGGGACACCAAAAAAAGGTACCCCCTAATTTGGGGAAAATCCTCTATTCCGACAGATGTCAAGCCAAAGCTGGACTCTCTCCAGGCGACTCGCGAAAGATCGTTGGCCGATATAACCTTACAGGCCCATAGCTTGCACGTACGGGATGAGGTACCTGTATCGGGCTTGGGGGTTTAAGGGTTTAGGGGTTCAGGGGTTTAGGGGTTTAGGGGTTTAGGGTCTAGGTGTTTAGTGGTTGTGGGGTTGAGGGTTCAGGGGTTGAGGGTGTAGCTCTGAAGGTGGATGGAGGAAAGCTTGCACCATCTAGTAGCCCCATAGCACTGTGAATCCTTGGGTACAGGCTATGTGGTGTGAGCCTTCCCCACGCCGTTAAGAGCTTAGGGTAAGTTGCTGTTAAGGAATTTGAACTATTGTAATAAGAAAGCCTCATTACTTACTATGTACGCATCTTATGGCACTTTAACTTTGAGTTCATTAACAGCAACCTTGTAGTATAATAGGGCTCCTGAGAATGGCGTCGTCAGTGAAGTTCTGCAACGGCAACCCAGATAACCGCTCGTTGTCCAAACTTGCAACATGCCCGGTTTCGGGACCGATGGCTAAGTCCAGAGTCAGTATCCCCTTCCCGGATAAAGGTCCCTTGCATACACCAAAAATCCAATCTGTATTACACACATGTTGAATCAGTAGGTATGGGAAAGCCCCATGCAATACTCGATTCAAGCTTCTTCTCAGGCAGCTTCTCAAACAATGATTTCATGCACAAAGCTCCCATGAAAGGAAAGCTTTGGGTATCTAAAAGTCAGGCTCCGCCTTCTTGTAACCCAAAGGACTATAGTCTGGGCTCCCAAGAAGGCACCCCTGATGGAAGCCTCAAATGAGCTACAGTCTAAACTCCTAGTATAAGCCCTATAACATATACTCCCCTATAGGACCCCCTTTAAGGAGTTGAGACTCTAGCCCAAATGAGGATAGTAATGGGATCATGGGGTCTCTATTGAGGATTCTTTTGGGGTGTTGTAATGTAGACCCCTGATTAATGAACCCTATCTTTTTAAGAGCCTTAACATTAGAATCCGTATTGTAATCCCATTCAGAGGAAGGGGTTTATTCATTAGGGACCCAGGGAGCCCAATACCCTTTAATTGAGGAATATAGCCTAAGTCATATGAGGGAACCTAGTACCATTTAGGGGATCGTCCTCAATTAACTAAGGGATATTGGGCTCTCTGGGGGTCTACAGTTGGAGAATCACCACCCCTGAAACCCCCTAAACCCTTCAACCCTGAACCCTAGCAACCCTAAACCCTAAACCCAGGCGAGGATGTTTGCAACCAAGCACGCTTTGAAGATGCCGTCGGCATCTTCCCCGAATTCATCGACGGCCGCTGAGCCTAAGCCATTCTTTGGTTAGCTGGGTATGTGAGGAATGAAAAAGAAAATAGAAGCTAATACAGTTATGGGTTAATTATATATATATATATACATATCTATTTATCTATCTATCTATCTATCTAGCTATCTATCTATCTATCTATTATATAGGGTTTTGGGTGTAGGGTATGAAATGGACAAGAAATTGGAAAGTATTATTCTGGGTTATATAGGGACTACTATAAGGATCCATTCCTTCATTCCTAGCTGACCAAAGGCCAGTCAGGTAGCTTTTGGCGTTAGCGCTCAGGTTGCACATCTACGAAGTGTGAAAGTGAGAGGTAAGAGTTACGAGATTTCCTGTGCTCATTCTTGTGGTACTGTAGATTCTGGGGGTGAGGCTGTTCAATGTGCCACTAAACTAAACCCTAACCCTATTCTGAGCCATGTCTTGGATGTTGCTGCCGGCTTCTCAAGAACTGTTAATTGAAATGCGTTTTCCAAGCCCATGTTTTGAGGTTTAAGGGTTTAGGGTTTTTGAGTGACTCTAGCGGTTCCTTCCTACCCGCAGCCTTTCTTGCAAGTGGTGCCAAGTGTTGTTTTTGGCCCAGCTGCGTGATGTTAGACTGTTCAACATCTTGCATACGGTGCCATACTCAGGACCTTTGCAGGCTCAAAGTTTGTGTGAAGCCTGTGGATAATCACGGCATGGCGAAAACGAACACTTTGCTTTGCTAGCTTTAGCCTGTGGAACAACCCACGAATGCTTCGCGCTCAAGTGTCCTTCCCAGGTCGCCATAATATTGTCTCACTTCATCGCCCTTTCTTTCCCAGGTTCGCCTGAAAAAACCCGTCCAAGACCGCACATGCTTCCCAGAACAGAGAAGGAAAATCTTTCTTAACCTCCTAAAGAGCAAACCCCTCATAGCCCTAAACCCAAACCGCAAGGCCTATATACGATCTAGCAAAAAATCCCTATACAATATATTCCCCCATTTTCCCAACTAAGAACTAGTAAGTTGAGTAGAACAACAATTCCGATATGCACGCCTCTCGAAGTGTAGCCTCACGGAAAGATGCTTAGTCTGAGGCTACAATATCCTCATTCTTCCAACAACTGGGCGCTTCTTCCAAGCTGCTGTGGCTGCAGGGGTTGTTCTGGGGTCTTCCACGTACTTGCCGTTGAACAAATGATAGAGGGCAGGGAAAACGCAGAACAATGATTGCTGTTCATTGATTACGTTCTCCAAGCAGTGACCATAGTTTGGGGTCTAGTGGTTGTGGCTCTCCCTTGAGCATCGGTTCAAATGCGGAGACACATACTCATGAGATTTGGTGGTCACAAAGTTAAGCCCTCTTCCAAGTAACTGACAACCCTTCATATCAATTTTCAACACCAGCGTAAAGCTCAGTCATCCAACACTGTTCTTAACCCAAAGCTCTATAAAGCGCGATGTGGGGTCGAGGCAGAGTCTATGACAGAGATGTGCAATTCACGTACCTACATCCTTTTAAAAACTAAGAGGGGCTCCTTTGTGCAAATAGAAGCAAGACATGCCTATTAGGAGCGGCAGTGCATTTTGCACGAGCCATTAGTCTCCTGATGGGCTCCTATGTTTGGAGCAGAACCTTCTCCAAAGACACATGCTAAAGCCTCAATCCTACAAAGCCTGCGCTAAAGCCGTTTAAAACTTCACGCCTAAGCCTACATCTGAAGTGGGAGTTTCACAAAAAGGGGGTGGGGGGCCCTTGATATACTTCAAGAAATTGTAATCCTCACTCTAGGGACCTCCTCAGAGCAACCCTGATTTTCAGAAACCCTAAATCCTAAACCATGAAAGTCCCAGTATACCCCTCCATAGCCCCTATGCTGACCCGCAAACCCTAAATCCTAAACCCTAAATCCTAAACCTAAACCCTAAATCCTAAACCCCAAACCCCTAAATTTCCTTCTTTCCTGAACGTTGAGGTCCCCTACGGCTGTCTTGTGCCAGACCGTGGTGTCGACAATCTTCTCGTAGCTGGCCGCGCCACTTTGGCGCAAGCTGTCCCCTTGTACTACGGGGATCCAAGGGGCTTTGCGCTTCTTAGGGCTGAAGGCTTATGGTTTAGGGTTTAGGGCTTAGGGTTTAGGGAGGACTCCCACATCATGGAGAATCGAATGGAACATGACATGGAAACTTGGGGCAAAGCAACGCGTGCATAGGGATTGATAGTAAAATACGCCCCCGCACCCCCTTTATGATGAACATTCCCAGTATCTTACCATTACATGATAGGGTGAAGATTCAGAGTTGGGGGGATGGAGACTTGAATCATTCAGGGGGGCTTCTAGCTATGTTTTTGGGCTTAGAGAAGTTCAGCGTTTCGGGCTTAGATTTGGTAGCCCCAAAACCTGCAAGATGGTAGTCCTAATCAAAAGCCATGTGGGTGGTTGTCAAAATTATGGTCCCTTTTTGGATCCCTAGTATAATACGGCACCTAATATTTAGGGTACCCAAAAACGGACCATCATTTTGACAACCACCCATGTGGCTGTGGCTCAGCAGAAGCATCCTCAGTCCGGGGTGTCCCAGGAATCCTCCTGGTTTAGGGACCCTCTTCTGGGTTTAGGGTTTAGGGTATAAGCTTCAGACAAGCCCTGGGTCGCCAAATTCCATGATTCGGTGGTTGAACCTAGGAAGATCATGCCCCTCACATGGGCTATGGTCCAAATTCCTCAAAGGGGGTTATATAAGGGATCAATCATAGGAGTGCACTATAGGACTCATTAAGGGGGATACTAGGAGCTTAGACTATAGCTCACATGGGGGCATTCCATCTCAGATTAGATGCCCTGGTTGAACCAGGAGAGGTTTAGTTATCCCCCTCACATGGTGGAATGCCATCTGACATCAGATCCCCTGTCATCTGCGTCTAAGCTTTCTCTACTGGCCGACCCATGAATCTCTGAAGCCTAGCCTCTACAAGGCCCCACAAACCCTAAACCCTAAACCCATAAACCCTGAACCCTAAATCTGAGGCAGTGGCAGGCGACCGCATCTCCCACGCGGCTATGCGCAACATGATGGCTCCTGGGTTCGCAGAGTGGAGGGTTGTAGGGTCAGTTTCCACCAGTTCGCACGCCCAGAGTCAAACCCTACATCCTAAACCCTAAATCCTAAGCCCTAGATCCTAAACCCAAAATATCTAGATCCTAAATCCTGAATCCCGAAACCCTAAGACCCTAAACCCCCCATAGCCTTTGGACATCCGAGGCCTGCACCGTCACAGGCCAAGCCGCAGGCAAAGCTGCCTGGGGTGGTCATGTAAGGGGTTTAAGGTTTCAGGGTTTAGGGATTTAGGGGTTTAGGGACTAGGTTTTAGGGTGATTTAGGGATTTAGGGATTTCAGGGCTTAGGGATTTGGGGTTTAGGGGTTTAAGGTTTTAGGGTTTAGGGATTTGGGACTTTGGGATTTTGGGTTGAGGGATTTGGGGGTTTAGGGTTTAGGTTTTTGGGGTTTAGGGTCTAGGGTTTAGGGGTTTAGGGTGGAGGGTTCAGGGTTTGGGTTCAGGTTCTGAAGGGGTTCTAGTTACCCTCACCCCGAAAATCAAAACCCTGTTACATTGTCATATGATAGTTTTCTATAACTATAGGGTCCTTGTTATATAGGTTGGGGTAAGTAAGATCCTTTTATGAGTTATTGTGTAGGTCTCCGGGTTGAGGGCCGCAGGGTTTTTAAGTTTTAGGGTGTCAGGGCTGTGGAGGGTTCTCATATTTGGCATACCTTTAGGCACTAGTTTAAGGGGTCGAGGGATGCATACGGTTGTAAGGCTTGGGGATTTGGAGTCAGGGTGTGTATATTCTCGATAATGAGGATTATAGTACTTTAGGGTCTATATACCCTATGAAAAGGATTATAGTAGTTTAGGGTCTATATTCCCTATAATAATGAGGGTTATAGTAGTGTGGGGTCTATATTCCCCATAATGAGGACTATAGTAGTTTAGGGTTTATATTCGGTATGATAATGAGGACTATAGTAGTTTAGGGTCTATATTGGGGTCCCCATATTTAGGGAAACTGCCAACTGATTGCTGACACCCAGATGGGGTGGAGATCGCCCCTACTCTTGCCATTTGAGGTTCAGGGTTTAGGCCGTCGGGATGTTTACGAGGGATAACTGGGGTTATTCATGTGGCTTATTAGGGTTACAAGTATACTTACTAAGTCCCCCTGAGCCCCCAAGTAACCCTCCAAAATGATTGCATTCCCTGTTCCCTACTACCAGGAGGCAAGCGAAGAGACTTTTGGCAACTTGAGGGGTGGAGGGTTGGGGACCCTTGCACTGTATTGGGAGGTCCTCTGTGGGGGATATATATGGATAATGGAAAATAAAATGGAAACTACTTAAATATTGGGGTTATATAGAGGATATATTGGGACTATGAGGTTTTGCTGTTTTTTTGGAGTATTTGATGACCCCAAGTCACCACAAAATGGGCCCTTTGACAGCCGTCTGACTTACCACGAGGTGTTTAGGTTTGAGGGTTAGGGTCACTGACCCTAAACCCTAAGCCCTTCTGGTTGCGGGGCTGGCTAGATGCAATGCAGGCGTGGCCGCAGCTGTGTCACTGAGGCAACGCTCGGGCACGTGGCTTTGCAAGAAGTCTGAGGGTTCAGGGCTTAGGGTTTCTGAGATTCTTGCATCATCTGGTTGCAATCAGACTCCTTCTACAAAGAACATCTTCAAACAAGTACAGTAGGGGCATCGTACGTGGAGTTTGAAGATTTGGTCGCTACTTCAGGCTGCAGGTTCAGGATGTTGTGCAGAACAAGTCATGTAGCATGTGTTGAACTAGCCGCTGATCATCTGCACTTCCAAGTATCTGTAGCGATTTGTCAAGGCAAGTAATTGGTTTTTCGGTAGAGGGGCTTGGGATGCTTTCTGAGCGCGCACCCTTCTTGAAGGCGCTCCTTGTGGGTCTTTCAAGCTTTTGACGCCATGTCTAGATCCAGAAAGCGAACACTGCCTCTGATGGTTGTACCTTTGCTGCTGCTTCTGGGTCCATCTGGTATTTCAGTAAACCCAGAGAGCCCAATACCCCTTAATTGAGGGATATACCCTACATGCTATTAAGTTCCCTAATATGAATTTAAGCTATATTGCGGAATTAAGAGGTATTGGGTTCTCATCGCTAAACCTTCAATCCTTAATCCTAAGCCCGAAACCCTAAATCCTGAACCAGAAACCTTAAATCCTAAACCCCAAATCCTAAACCCTAAACCATCCTGATTAAGGGATATTGGGCTTTTTGGGCAGCCCCGGACCCGCCTTTGCTCGGATTTTGCCCAACATGCTCAACCCTCCCGCCTGCAGAGAGCCCAATACCCTTTAATTAAGGAATGTAGCCTAAATGGTACCAGGGTCCCTAATATGATTTTATGTATATTCCTTAATTAAGGGGTATTGGGCTCCTTGGGCCTGCATTCTAGCGATTAGGTGTTGGAAGGGGTCATAGCCTTTTCCTAGAGATTACATAGGTGCTTCTGAAAAGAATGTAGGTTCCATTTTTGGGGGCGACATGCATGTACCCTCTAGCCTATGCCCGAATTTTCACCCTAAGCCCTAAACCCTGTTGGGCAACGTCTCTCCTAGGAGAGATGTTGACATTGCGGTGGTGCAGGAGGAGCTGCGCAAGCCCCACGCCCGCAGGGATTCTGCCACATCATCTAGGTTTGAAGGTGCAAGGTCTAATGAGTAGGGTTTAGGGTTCTATTCAGTCGAGTGAGGTGTCCATTTTGTGGGGCAAATTTGTAAATCTTATCCGATATCATCCTTGCTTGTGATCAGAAGGTTCTGGATCGAGAGTTTGCATGATTCCCGTGCGGCCTCAATATATTCCTGAGGGAATCCTCATAATATAGCCTTTAAGTACTTTTGATGTAAAGCTTATCACTAAGCGATAGGCTGAACGCACGGAGCGCGACATACATGCCCCTGTCACGGATAGCTGTGAGAGACCCACTCTCCAGTCCCATGTTTGTTTGGGAGTTTTCTTCTTTATGGATGTTCACTGAACTCCTTTGGTTGCAGTGAAAGTTGTCATCATAACTTGGCTGCCTGCAGCTCCACCGATAGCTATCTACAAGCCTGCAAGTGCGGCTTGGCGTCTACTTACTAGTTGCTAGTAGGGAATGGAGGAATGGATCCCTTCAGTATCCCCTAGATACCACCCAATAATGTGGTTGTTTCCATTTTCTTTTTCCATTCTTGCATTCCAAATAACAGCCAGCAAGTGAAGGGGCTTAAGGCTCCAGAAGATCAAAGGCTGGAGGTTTTGTATTTAGGTAGCTGAGATACACAGGTGTCTATGAGTATATGTATGTACTATACAGGTACTTGGACCCCGAGTTTACAAAGGAGCGCGGTCAAAGGAGCGAACCCCACCTTGAGCTATTCGGACATTCAGTTGAGTAGTATTTTATTTTGGGATATTATGGTACCCATTATAGAGTAAGATTATATCCTTCTTTTGGGGTAGAGTATAGGGTATAGTATCTTATATAGGGAATATAATCCTACTGGGTTTAACCACCAAAAAACACGCTACTCAGTTGAGCGTTTATGAGGCGGAGGTGCTCAGCACTTGCAGAACATGGATGTTTGGGCCGGTGTGTTGCAAGTCTAGCTGGAATATCATGGAAGTCATGGTGACGGTCTTGCACGTGGGACATCCGTCGCTCTTGACGAGCAAGCCATACGAAAGACACCTCCACCCATGCCGTGAGTGGCAATATAAGTGTTTCTCAGAATCGTTCCTACGTAATGCCTCATAACGACCTTATACTCCCTATACAACCCTAACCCCTACTTGTCTTCCCTCGCGCTAATTAACAAGCCAACTTAGTCCGCGGACTACCCAGAGAGCCCGATACCCCTTAATTAAGGAACATACTCTAGATGGCACTAGGGTCCCTAATTTGATATGATTTAAGCTGTATTCCTGAATTGAGAGGTATCGGGCTCCCAACCCTAAACCTTAAATCCTAAACCCTAAATTCTGAACCCTAAACCCTAAACTCTAAATCCTGAACCCAAACCCTACATCCTGAACCCTAAACCCTACATCCTAAACCCTCAACCCTAAACCATCCTCAACTTAGGCAAGGCGTGCGGCTATCCTGAGAGTGCGAATACCCCGCTGCTGGCACTCTTTGGAGCATCCGTTTGCAAATTTGGCCTACTATGACATACTAGAAATATGCTAGAAGATAAGAGAATATGTTTCAGTGTAATATAGCATAATATACTAAAATGTACCATAACATGTTATATTTTACCATGATATATTCTAATATACTAGAATAGGTCATATTATACTCTAGTATGATATGATATACTATACTCCAATCTATGATGATATGCTAGAATATGCTACGGTATACCAGCCCAGCCCCTGCAATCCTAAGCTTCAGGAGCATCTAGACGGCTATGAGTAACCTCGCGGTGCACCTAAGAACAGGGTTTAGGCTTTATGGTTTAGGCTTTAGGGTTTAGGGTTTCGTTTTTAGGGTTTGGGGTTTAGGGTTTAGGGCGCCGCTCCTCATGATCTGTGGCCTTTTGCGCAATCGGTGAGGAGCCGTCGCCTCAAATTCACGCAGCAGGCTTCTGAGCTCCCCCAACCCCCCATGTGGGCACGGGCAGGATGACTGTCATTTTACAAGGGACCCGGTTACATTCCCTACATTCCCTACTTCCATCTGCTAGCTGACTCCCAGTTGACTACACAAGGCGTGATTGAGGTGTCATAGATCAACCTCTGACGCCTCAAACTATTTGGCTTCATGCGCGCATGGCTACTCATCCACCAAAGGCTCCCCCAGAATAAATACAGGGACATAGACCCCTAACCCCAGGAGGTATGTAACCCGAAAGAGCTTCATCACAAGGCCATGAGATAGATTTTCTTGGGAAATCCTGTGATCATGCTGAAGAGTCCAGTCGGCCCACCTGGTTCAGGGTTTAGGGTGTAGGTCATAGGGCTCCAATTTCAACAGTATGTATAAGCACTGGTCTGCTTGGCAAAAATGATGGGAATGAAGATCCCGATGGTCTTTGCTAGCCTGGGCTGTTTGAGTTTAGATTGTAAACCTCGCAACGTTGAGCTGGAAAGCTATCGTTCTGAGTTGTTCCCTAAGCCACGTGACAGGTGTTTTTTTGACCAAATGATTCGTTTTTTCACCTAAGGGTCTTTTGAAAACTATTTTGGCAGTGCGTTTCCTACCGTCCAGATGCCAAAGAGTAGGGTTCACCGAGCAGACCGCTTTCGACTGGGTCGCTGTTGAGGAGCTTACATTATTTGACCAACACGAGGAGGCCATACTATTCACCATAGCCTTAATTAATCGGGTGATTGATTAGACATAAGCTCCCTGACTCTTTTCATAGGGGTCTGGGGCGTCCTGATAGCCCTCGTCGCTGTGATCTTCATCATCCTCGCCGTCATGTTTACACCTAGTCCCGAGCTGCCTGCATTCACATTTCTGGGAGTGGGCCAGCCTCGGCCCTTGGGGCTACATCTTTTCTTGCGATACCCTAAACACTAAGCCCTAAATCCTAAAACCTAATCCCGAAGACCTTTGTACCTTGAAGGTTGAGATTGGGGAGCTTAGCCCAGACGAGCTCATAGCTAGCTCGCTGCTACGCGTGGCTGCTTGCTGTCGTTCGATGCAACTGTCTTGCGCCCGGCAGCTGCCCCATGAGCTGAGCAGAAGCTTCTCAACGTCCTTCCCTACTTTAGGGTTTCGGGGCTTAGGGTTAAGGGTGACATCAAGCCCCAATATATACCCTATTATAATGTAGTAGCTTCCATTTTATTTTCCACTATCCCAATATTACCCCAATATATACCCTAGATAGTAACTATAAAACCCCTATAGAAACCTTAATCC
Source organism: Symbiodinium pilosum (assembly GCA_905231905.1). Taxonomy (NCBI): domain Eukaryota; class Dinophyceae; order Suessiales; family Symbiodiniaceae; genus Symbiodinium; species Symbiodinium pilosum. The sequence goes on along the minus strand of CAJNIZ010044106.1, from coordinate 12,549 downwards.
CTGTAGCTTCCATTTTATTTTCCATTATCCCAATATTACCCCCATATAAGGACCCTAAACCCTAAACTCTTAAACATAGGGTGACATCAAGGGTTCTAGGAAGGCGTGTTTACCTTTGTTGTTGTGTGGTAGGTGCCCTTTACCCACGGAGGACGTCAAGCAAACAGCAATAAGGGGGTTTCCCGAAATTAGGGTTTAGGGTTTAGGGTCCCTAGAATAAGGACCATAGTATTTTGGGGTCTATATTGGGGTACCATAATTTTGGGAAACTACCATAAAAGGATTCCTGCAACCTGGGCAATGTAAGACAATCCATGCCGACAGATCAACACTAAAATCCTGTGGTAATCCTTAAGAGGGCATCTAGACATCCATTATGGCCTCACGGTCCCTGCTTTCTTTTTCAACTCCTCAGTAACACCCGTTTTTCTGGATACCCCATGTACCGGCGTGCAAGGGGCTTGCGAGGTTTCCCGGTCTACACAGGCCAAATGCCATGTGCATCGCCGAGCCTCTGTGCAGTGGTTGCACATTCTGTAATATCAGCCTGAGATTCCGGGAGCGGTAGTTCAGGGTTTAGGGTTTAGGGGTTTAGGATTTAGGGTTTAGGGGTTTAGGGCTTAGGGTTTAGGGTTTAGGGTAACAACCCATGCTTATCCCCATGTAAGCCCTACACTCTCCCCACGGGGGCCAAAGCCCATGCCCATCACTTGTCGGAGGTTCAACAGCATAAACGGCCTACAGTCAAAGTTGTACTGAACTAAATGGTTGCAGCAGTTTCATGGTACTTGAGATCCGTAAGCAATAGGACCGATTAGTTGGAACTTCATCCCCAAGATGGTGTTGTTACCCAAGAGCCCTAAACCATCTTCATTGCAATGCGTTAGCCAGTGTTGAGCTTAGGTGCAAGGCCTCCTCCTGGTGGGACAGCCTTGTTATCCCTCCCTTTCAGCATGATATGTTGCAAGTTGTGTTCTATGTCCAGTGTTAGAACACTGGTCGGAGTAGTAAGAATAGCAAGATGACATGCGTCTGGGTCCTATGCACAGCGAGAACCCAAACTACGGAATTCATTTTGAAGAAAAAATCAGCCTAATCCAGAAGCCTTCGCACGACTACTTACATGATTCTCTGATAATCCGGATACAAACATAGCAGACTGCCTCAAACCACTGTACTGCAATGATGTAGGCTGAGACCCCTACAGCAGGTATCAAGAGAGAGCACAATCAATCGGTACCGGGGGCCGACCAGATCCTTTTGAAGGCCCTGTGCAACCACAGCGCGCCGCACATCTTCAGGAGTAAGGACCCCTGCAGACGACAGGCATTTGAACTCTGTTCATATGTGCATCCTGTGTATACGGAGCCTGCGGCCTTGAGATGTGGAGAGGCCGAGTGCCCTGTAGGTTTCCCAAAATTACGGGTACCCTTTTTACAAGGGGCTACATTGGGTCTACATAGGAATGATGGAAAAGGAAATGGAAGCTACTATTTAGGATGAGAAGGGTTAAGTTTCCAAGTGCTATCAGTAAAGTTTCGTGCGTGAAACTCTTTCCTCTTTACACGTCTCATTTGCTCTGGCCACGCTTTTGCTTGCAGGTTCCCAGATCGGCCTCAGTGGCCTTCTATTGACCCCGGTAGCTGATCCGAGGGGCGGAGAGTCACCAGCCAAGGGTTTTTTTAGGGTTTAGGGTTTAGGGTTTAGGGTTGTAGGGGGGCCTTTGCAGCTTGTGTAATTGTAGGGGCCTCCATAATTTTCTAACGTGATCCTAGATCCGTTGTAGAGTTGCAGTATAGGTTACTAGTACCTCAAAGAGATTTCAAAATGGCATTGATACTTACTCACGCTTGAAAGTTATGGGATCGTGTTGCGATATCCTGTAGGCGCTGGCTTTCAGCCTGCCGTGAGACATGAGCTATAGTCTAAACTCCTTCAAGGGGGTTATTTAGGGGATTATACAGGGGACTTATTGAGGGGCATACTTGGAGCTTAGCTTATAGCTCATATCCTAAACCCATAAACCCTAAACCATGAAACATGAAACCCCCAAACCCTAAACCCTAAACCCCTAAACTCTTAAGCCCTAAACCCTAAACTCTCAACCCTAAACACTAAACGCTAAACTCTAAACCCTAAACCTCTAAACCCACATGAATAAGTGTGCCATTGGGTTGGCTACAAGGGCATAGCCCTATCAGTTTCTACCATGCCAGGACTTGTATGACATCAAAATACTGGTCACATTACCATACTGAGTATGTATAGGGTTCAAGGTTCAGGGGTTCAGGGTTTAGGGTATGTATAGTAATTACTCCAGGGTTTAGGGTTGGGGGGTTTGGGTTCTGGGTATATGTAGTGATTTATGGTTTTCCCATGTTAGGAACTTAACTCAAGTGCCCATTCAAAAATGAACTTCATTCCATTGCCTCTTGGCGGAAGGCTATAGCAGGACGCCTTCAAGGGTCAAAGACTTTGAGTTTGTACCCCTAATGTTGGTGACCCTACCCAAACCCAAGGGTACAAACCCTAATGGTACAAAGGAAAACTCGATGACGGCGATGAAGCTGCAAGACCCCTAAGGGTCCAAGAACCTAAATAATAGGGTTTTAGGGGCCAAATACCAGTGATATTATAGTACTTGGGCCCTAGAACCCTACTATTTGGGTCCTTGGACCCTAAACCCTTACTAATCCCAAACCCTAAACCCTAAACCCTAGCGAGGAGCGGGGCGGCCACAGCCTAGCAATACCCCACATTTTATCCACTTAAGGGGGACTATAACCCCCATAGATACCCTATTATAGTAGTTTCCATTTTCTTTTCCGTTATCCCAATAGAATCCCAATAATGGTATATGATTGGGATTCTATTGGGATTCTATTGGGATAATGGAAAAGAAAATGGAAACTACTCTAATAGGGTATCCATTAGGGTTGTGAAGGTGAGCAGACTGCAATGCAATCGTCCATCGCCTAGAAGTAAGAGCGCGCCCGATTTAGTATTGTCTTCAGTTTGTGCTTGCTTTGGCTGAGTGCTTGCAGTGCACGTATGAAAGTTTCTCAAGATGTTCCCTAAACCCTGAACTCAAGATGTTCTCTAGAATTCCTTAGGGCCTTGTAGGTCATGGGCGCCAGGTGACTCTTTGCATAGCCCTGCCTGGAAGTCCAACATGCAGGACACCCTCAGACCAACTGCGACGACAACCAAAATCTGACGAGTTTTAGGGTTTAGGGTTCTCTTTATATGAGCTTTATAGTCTAAACTCCTAGTATCCCCCTTGATAGCCCCTATAATGGCCTATATTTAATCCCCCATACATCCGCCTGAAGGAGTTTAGACTATAGCTCATATGAGAGTTTCTCGAAATAAGGGGATGTCTAGGGACTCCAGGGATAGGGTTTAGGGTTTAGGGACCCTCGACCCTAAACACAGGCCCCCCCCCTTCGAGATTTTGTGTGGGGTGGGCCCGTGGGGGGGAACTTTTGGGGAAAGTCCGATAAGAAGGTCCGATATAGGGTGAAACTGTGCTCCTCGCGGTTATAGGTTCAAGAAAAACATAGTTTACTGGGCTCTATCACCCAAAAGCGCTACTGAGATGAGGAGCGTAGAGCTGTTACCTCCGACCCTAAATCAAATGCTCAAAGCCTAAGGTGGCCGAATAAGCCCCTTTAAGCTGCCCCTAAAAGTCCAGGGACCCAAATAATAGGGTTTCAGGGCCCAGATGGTATAACATTAATGGTATTATAGGACCCTAAAGCCCCGTTATTGGAGTCCTTGGACCCTTAGGTATTCCCCAGTGGCTGAGGCCTTTGAGGAAGGCGCACTATAGTCCCATAATAAACCCTAAGACCCTAGGACCCTGAATCCCCCAGGCCTCACGCCCTAACCTACTCTAGGGGGTCTGGATAATGGCCAACAGCATTTTGAGGTGTGTTGGAGGTACACTATAGACCAACCAAGTATAGAAAGACTGTGGGACCACAGCATTGGTAATGCTTCGGGCTTCTACATTACTGTTTGTGTCTTGGCGAGTGTCATATCCTTTGGGTGCCGCGTGGTCGTTGCAATGGTGATAGAATCCAGCACCCTATGTAGCACGGTTTTTCTCAGGAAGAATGACATGAGTTATTTAGCGAATGGCATGAGGGTGGCATCTCTTCATCCCGTCATGGTTTTAAAGATCTGCATTATTTTGCCACTGCGACCTCGGACTAACTAGAGAATCCTTTGTTTTACATCGTCTTGTGGTGGACAACATAGACGTGCACGCATGCGTTTTCATGCTTCGCAGAGCAAGAGGTTCATGCCCCAGATGTAGCTCATGCAGGTTTCCCCCGGTATATACAGTCCCCTCTAATGCTACTCCCACGTCTCCTGCAGAAGCGTAAATAATTAGCAATATTATGGTCCTAGATTTCTTGTGAAGTTATAGTATGTTATAGCATAGGGCAAGTCAAAAAGACTCCAGACCCTAAACCCTTGCTTAGGTCCTATACAGTACACCCCCAACCTCAAACACAAAAGCTTCACATGACAATGAGCCATACCTTGGTCACAAATTTAGCAGGGTCCAGTGGATCCAGACCATGTTTTCTGGTGTCGGGTTCAGGATTTAGCGTTAAGGGTTTAGGATTAAGGATTTAGGATTCAGGGTTTAGGATTTAGGGTTTAGGATTTTGGGTTTAGGGTTAAGGGATTGTCAATATCCATGGATCTTTCTGGTAGTTTTGGTATAATCTATTCGCTAGAAGGAATCCATGCCCATCAACTACATAAGGAATCATGAGCTGTAGCTCATATGAGCCATAGTCTAAACTCCTTAAAGGGGGTCCTATAGGGGATTATATAGGGGAGTACTAAAGGGGTTATTAAGGGGGATGCTAGGAGTTTAGACTGTAGCTCACATGGACCAGTCAATGTTCCCATTTTGGTGGGCTTAGAATAAGAAATCCGAAGCCTTGGTAGATTTCTGAGTCCAACCTCAGAAGTTCTTATAGCTCTACATAGGGGCAGAGCATGGGTTTCCAGAAGTCATATTGAACGCCCACTATCTGGACCCCGGAAGTAGGTAGAATAGTTGCCCTCTTGACTATTGTCATTGTCTTGCGCAATTTTCTTACCCATTGTTGAAGTCGAGGTACAGTCCCTTGAGATCACCGTTTTTAGAATCCAGCGCAAAACCATCGACCCAATCCTGAGATGAAAAAAAGTCAAAGAAGACCCGTGCAGGCCAAAAACAATCATAGCATGGATTGCATACCTGTATCTTGGAAATTGAGAGCTATTTGCAACTTTGACCCAGAAAACCCTCAAGCTTCCACATGAGCTATAGTCTAAACTCCTAGTATCCCCCTTAATAACCCCTATAGTAGTCCACTATATAATCCGCTATAGAACCCCCCTTTAAGGAGTTTAGACTATAGCTCACATGCTTCTCACGCAGATGCGCCCCTCCTCGCGGAACAGCTCGCCGCACCGAAGACGCTCCAACGTGACAAAGGCGGACTATAAAGGGACTGTTTTCAGAAACCCCCATATCGTGAAATCTAGAAGCTAGAATACCTGGACCCCAAAACTAGATGAAATTATAGCCCAAGACCCCTAGAAATAGCCCAAAAGACAATTATTTCACATACGTTTGGGGTTCATGTAATTCCTGATGGGATTTCCGTTCCCCCAGATAGTTCCTGTGCAGAGAGAGTACGGCACTTGAAATTCACAGAAGGCCGGGTTCCTCTCATACTCTCAATGGATAAGCTCCTGCATGATCCTGCTTACCTAAACCCTGAGGGTCCAAGGACCCGAATGATAGGGTTTTAGGGCCCAAACACTATAACATGAATGGTATTTGGGCCCTAAAATCCGATTATTTGGGTCCTTGGACCCTAGGGTAAACCCTTGAACATATGGGGTTGTGGTATGCGTAGATCATGCAGGACTGTGTTCATCAACTGTATTCAGACTGCTACATCAGGGTGTGGGAGATCAGATGAATTTGGGCATTTCAGTGCGGCCAGGAGTTTTACAGGGAGATTGCTGCATATAGTTGTACGTGTACTTGCTATCATTCTAAGATCAAACGGTTAGTTCCAAATAGTATGTCTATGAGGAACCAGGTTCTTTCTGACATGCCCTTAGACACAGACGCTTACATTCTTGGACATACTTCTGCATCATGATACACGCGAATCCTCGACATGATGCTTTTTAGAATTCCTAAAGGGTACCCTATAGAGTCCTAGCAGTCCCAGTATTTAGTGTGGCCCCTCGATTCCCTGTAGAAGCGTAGTATATGGTACATCTAGCGGACTTTGAGCGGCTGTTGCTAATAATTTGAGCCGCGCAGTATGCAAACTCCGATGTTTCTCAATTTCCCAGCGAGCACAATACCCCTTGATTAAGGAATATAGCTAAAAACATATTAGGGACCCAAGTGGCAATGAGAACTGTCATAGGTTGCCTAGGAGCCCTAAACCCTCAACTCTAAAGCCTATAAACCCTAAACCCTGTAAACCCTATAAACCCTATGGACCCTATAACCCTGTAAATAAACCCCGTACACCCTAAACCCTACACCCCTAGTTTCAGCATGCCCTTTGCTTGCAGCTGGCCAGGAGCCGTCCGGCCAGAAAGAGGGTGAAATGCCCAAGGCGAAGAAAAAGGCAGGGCCCGTAGTTTGGGGTTGAGGGTTTAGGGTTCAGGGTAAAGGGCAGGGTCCGTAGTTGAGGGTTTATCTCTACCTCAAAAAGTAATTAAGATGATGGCCGAAAATCCTTTAGCAACAGCGACAAATACTCTACTTACTTCTGGGCTACAGGCAGGATTTATTCCAAAACGCTGCAGGGCTGAAAGGGTTCGGGGTATAGAGTGCAGAGTAGGTAGGGGGAAAGCATCAGGCTTGATGTTCTGGGGTGTTTTGGCATAGTCGAAAACTTGATTACTTTTGGAGGACCCGCAAGAGGATCTGGGTTCTGGCTTTGTTGTGGCTCTTTGCTACTGGGTAGGCTTTGATCCTCAAAGGTTTTCTGTTACATTCCTACCGGTTACCGGAGTCAGATCTTGTTTCTTGTGTGCAACGACCAACAAACAGGACCTTGCAATAGTCAAGACATCTACCTACCTACTTTGTGCACTCCTTCTGGTTTCGAAAACTCCTCCAGGACCTCAGCATACACTGAACTACCAGGATTCCGTGGGATTTACGCGCTTGGGGTCGTGAACTTGAGGGTTTTGGGTTTTGGGGTTTAGCGTTTAGGGAATCTCCCGGGCTCCACGGCTGACCCTAAACCCTAAACACTAAACCATCCGTCCGCCTGAAGCCTAAGCCTAGAGTTGTCCTTTCTTGGAAGCCCAAGGACAGAACGCAACCACTAAAACCCGAACTCCCCCCCCAAAACGCCAGAATCTACAGTTGCTTAAAGGGGAGTGGGGAGTGTATAGGTACTAGGGGTATATACTGGGGTCATATAGGAATCATGATAGGGTTCCATTCTTCCACTCTCCCTTAAGCATCAGTAGGATAAGCCCAGACCCCCTTCAGGCTTCAAGTACCCAGATAAAATCTACCCAGGCGATCTATCTATATGGGAGCGCCTTTGGGCCCAAAGTACTATAAGATACTATGGGGATACTTGGGCCCTTAACCATGAAGCCACAGACCTGCAACGCCTGCAGATAAGCCAGGTCCCCCGTTCTGTTAGCGCCGCTTGGAAGAAGATGCAAAGGTCTTGAAGTTTAGGGCTTAGGGCTTAGGGCTTTTAATCCTGAGGAACCAAATACACTCGAGCAAAACATATAATAAGCCACCATTTCATATACCATAACTCTTATAAACTTTTATTTAATCCCAGTTTCCATTTCAGGCTCAATTGCCTTTTCCATATGATTCTCCATTGCTTACATGGGAATGAGGGGACGCATATTGGATGGTGTTCCAGGGACCTTTTACTAGGGAGTTGGGCAAAAGTATTATCTCTTCGTGGGGGTGAGGAGACGACGCGGCTCCGTGTAGTAGTGCCTGTGCGACGTTTAGGCTCTTTTGGGGCGCAGCCGTTGTCACTGCAAATTTGGCGTACCGCTGAATACTATTTTTCGGACTCGACCAGCAGGGAAGCAAAGGTCGGCGCCTGTTTCTTGTAGTGCTGTAGAAGCCTGAAAGATTTCAGAATCATTCCCTCATGATCCTTATGATATCATTGTTGTATAATTCCAATCAGGCAGGATCCTACAGTACCCTCCTCGTCGTTGTCACAGATTTCGGCTGGTCCTTACAGGGCTTGCGTTTGCAGTTTTGCAAGGGTGCCCTGATGCAAGAAGGCTGCTGCTACAGCCATCTACAGCTTTCTTTTTGTCCTGCGTTTACCATATGACTGGAACCAGCCCTAGACCGTTCAAGGATCCAAGTAGATATGTAGGGGCCTTCCGGTAGGATAGACCCGGGAAATCCCCTGGGCTCCCTTACAAGAGAATTTAGGGTTTGGGTCCTCCTTAAAGGGTCTGTCCTGGTCAGGGGACCCTAGAAATCTACTCTAATTCAGAGAGCCCAATAATACCCCTTCATTAAGGAATAAGATATATTCCGTAATTAAGGGATATTGGGCTCCCTGGGTACTCTAAGGATAGTGACCTGCACAATGCCATGCGGTCACTACGGAGTCAAGGCAGAGACGGCATTTTTCGGGTTGCGGGATTCAAGAGTTTAGGGTTTTAGGGTTTAGGGTTTGGGGTTTAGAGTGCCGAAGGGGGAGGTGGGGAGTAGATCCTTGTAGTAACCCCTACATGTTCACATCTTTTAGTGCCTAGATGCACTCCTCGATTCCAGCTTCAGCAACATGAAGGCACAGCGTGTGACATTCAGGGTGGTAAGGTTTAGGTTTCAGGGTCTAGCGTCTGGGGGTTGCTCTGTGCAATAAGAGGATTTGGATACCCCACCCCCCCAAATCAGGACGTCATTATAGATATCACCCTATTATAAAGCGGATTGGAATTACTAAGATCCTCTGCGTGTTGTGGGAGGTGCTGTAGGCATCCGATGGAGATGGTTGAAGGAATGCATGGAGGTTCCATGGATCAGATACTGGATCATATTGGGCTGGCAATATAGCGGTGCTATTCAGGGACGGCTACGAGAATTTAGATAAAACCCTAAACCCTAAACATTAATTTTAGGAAAAAACAGGATTCCCCCCACAACTGTTGAGTTCCTGAGTTCCTCAACTGCAGCCCAGATTGACAGAGCGTGTGCTGCTGGGAGGGCTCAGAAGTTCTTCTGGCTGTGTAGACTCTCAAGGTTTAGGGTTTAGGGTCTAGGGCCAGGTCAGGCATCCCACGGGCATGTTTTGTAGAACTAGGGGGTTTGGGTTTAGGGTGTGGGATTTAGGGTTTGGGGCCCTAAGATACATCCCAGCAGAATTTCATCCCCTCTGGGCGAAGTGGCACGTAGGGCAGTTGGAAGAGTTCGATGGCTCGAGCTTCTTCTTTAGATTTTAGGGCAAGTTCAGGGTTTGGTCATTCCCCACGTGCCGTAACTATCCTCCAAGGGTTCTAAAAGGGCCTATCATACGTCCTATCAGCTATTCTGGCAACTGTTCCCGTAAAGGGCAAGACCAAAGCTCAGGGTTTAACGGTCGTGCTTTTGGATGAGATATCCCCCCTGAAGTCTGAGGAGGAATTGAGAGTAGTAAAGAGGAGCATCATTTCTGCTTACTCTTGGGGGGGAAAGTGTGGGTATGTGTGTTGATGCCTGCAATTGTCGCCTTGTCCGCTCAAATCCAGAACTCCTCCACACCTGAAACCAAATTGGCCTTAACTGGGTTGCTGTCGAAGAACTTAAATTAAGTTACCGTAATGGGTGTATATATATATATAGTACTGAATAGGGTTTCCCCAATATAGTAACTTGAATTAAGCTCCTAAACTCTAAACCCTATATATCCCTAGATGCCCTATATTTCCCTATATACCCCATATAATGACCCCCTATGTACCGTATATACCCTTACAGTAACTTAAATCAAATTCGGAGTTAGGGGTTCCAGCCACCCTAAACCCTAAATCCTAAACCCTAAACCCCCTGGCTTAGGATCCCACACCCTAAGCGAGACTTGAAGTAGAAGACCCCGGTTCGTGTCGAAGATCCTTCTGAACCCATTCCCGCTTGATTTTCAACACCCGCCTATGCTAAAGTAGTTCAATCAATCGCTATTTGGTAGTCCATCCATTTTTTGAGAGACATGTCGGTTAAGTTTCAAGGGCTCTGGGGGAGTTTACTATGGCTGGCAAGCGCTGGTTCATCCCTACAGCCTGAGTATCTTGAATCAGGTAGCCCCTAACTCCTCCCCAAAGATACTTGAGAAGACGCCCCTGACTTCAAGCCGGATCCCTAAACCCCAACCATCCTACAGGAGGTAGGCACTAATTTAAAAGTTGTTCAGGACGCCTGCACCGAGCTGCGGTCAGTGACAGGTGGGGCTCAAAGGTCTGGTAAAGGGGATATGGGGGCTATATATGGATATACATATCTATATATATATATATGGATTTTTATAGGGAATTATATGGGGATGTATATTGGTATATCTATATGTATCTATATAAAGGGGTATATGGGGATTTATGGGGATTTATATAGGGATTTACATAGGATTTATATATATATATATAGGGATATATAGGGATTTATAGGATTTAGGGTTCTTTTAGGGGTTGCCTCCGAACCATATGGTTGCCTAGGTACCCCAGTAGTACCGTTTCGGGGTCTCCTTCGCAAAGCTAGATATTGGGGGTAAAAGGGTACCCTTGTTATTAAGGGGTTAGGGTTTAAGGGTTTAAGGGTTTAGGGGTTAAAAGGGTTTAGGCTTTCGGATTTTACTTTAGAAAGGCTCCCTTCAGAGGGGTATGTGGTTTACCTAGCGGTTGCATTGGGTTTAGGATTAAGTCACCAGAGTAAGGAACCTCCATTATGTATCAAGTTTTCAGGCTATGGATCTATAGAAATTATTGGTTTGGGTAACTAGCCTAAATTCCAGGAGGCTTTCTGGGGTTCGCATAGGGTGTGGATGCAGTGCTTCCTTGCGGAAAACTACATGCGACTCACACGGAGAAGTGTGCTTTTGCTGTTCAGCCGTTGGCCAGGCTCTTGGCAGGACAAGTGGACAGCGCGAAGCATGGCGCACCCTCATGAAGGCTAAACCCTAAACCCTAATAGTGTTGGAAGTGAGCTTGGCGATCCTGGACCGCGAGGGCTTGCCGTGTTCAGCTGAAAGAGCTGTGCATCCAGACTGCGGGTGGGGGGGGGGAGGGGAGAGGTTAGGGTTTAGGGTTTAGGGGTGGTTTAAGGTTTAGGGGTTTAGGGTTTAGGGGTTTAGGAGGGAGGGAAAAGAAGCTACAAACTATCTATCACATACTTTTAGGCCCTGAACAAGCAGCCGTCCTAAATGCGAAATTCAAGTTCAAGCTCCGAAGCCTTAATCTGACAACACTTACGCTTTTTTTTTTTTTACAAAAGCCAAGTCAACATCCCCAGCTTCTTCAACTTATAATAATACTAATTATTAATAATGATAGTAATAATGGTTATAGTGGATAGTGGAAAAGAAAATGAAAATATTTTTTAAAACTGAAAAGCAGACCATGGTCAGATTCCGTTTCGGGGCCGACCTTGGCGAAGCGAACGCTCCGGCCTCAGCCAGTGCAGACAGCCCTCAAATGAGTTATGGGGAGCTAGGGTTAGGTTATGGAGAGTTCGAGTTAATGTGGGGTTATAGGGTTTAGGGTAGCCTAAGGGGCCCTTCAAAGTCGCTGGGTGCCAGGGTTAGGAATTAAGGTTAATAGGAATTCTCACAATGCAGAGTTTCTTGGAGACCTTGCAAAAAGGCATGGGGTGCAAAGGGCTTACAGAGGTCCTGCTTCAATACTATGTCGGCCTCCCTTGAGAACCTCCCACAGCCAATCGTTTCTGTTTCCTAGAACGCTCTCAGCCACTGAACAACATAATTGGTGAGAAAACCTAAAGAGGGGGATATGTCAGTCGTGCATTCGAGAACCGCATAATGCCATACATAGGTCGATTCGGTCATGGCCTAGGGGTTATTCACCATTCTCTTATGACGGCAGGGTAGGCAAAGGCCAGGTGATTCCGCCTCCTTGTAGTGAACTTGCATGAATTACCCTAAACCCTAAACCCTAAACCTTAAACCCTAAACCCTAAACCCTAAACCTTAAACCCTAAACCCTAAACCTTAAACCCTTTCTTCATATGTATACCCTAAACCTCAATATACTTCGTGGCCCTGTGGTCGCCCCTTCGTGGCCCTGTGGTCAAAACTTCGTGGCCCTGTGGTCAAAACTTCGTGGCCCTGTGGTCGTGGAGCACTGGGGCTATCCAAAGGCCTCCTAAGGTTATCAAAGATTTAGAGTTTAGAGTCCAGGCCTTGCCAGGCCTTGCCAGGGCGGCCAGCAGCTAAAGATTCTAGAGTCTTTAGCTGCTGCCAGGCCTTGGCCTGCCAGGCCTTGCCAGGGCTGCCAGTCCTTGCCAAAGGACTCTGG
>CAJNIZ010044105.1:131115-164676 GCA_905231905.1 Symbiodinium pilosum | reverse complement strand
TTTAGGATTTAGGTTTAGGATTTGAGGGTTTAGGATTTAAGGGTTTAGGATTCAAGGGTTTAGGATTTAAGGGTTTAGGATTTAAGGGTTTAGGATTTGGGGTTTAGGGATGAGGGTTTAGGGCTTAGGGTTTAGGGTTTAGAGTTTAGTGTGGGTCTAGGCTCCCAAATAACGGAGACTCAAAAGGACAAGAAGCTGGAAATGACATGGAAGCTGGGTTTAGACATTGAGTATACGGGATAACATTACTTGGAGGGTCCGAGGCAGTTAGTAAGTAGGTTAATACGAAGGAAGATCATTGGGGTAATTGTTGCTGCTTATCGAGGTTATCAACCTCCTTACTAAGTCCCCTGACCCTCCAAGTAGTATGGATTTTCGGATGTGGGAGTTTCCCAAAATTAGGGTACCCCAAGATAGACCCCAATATGTTGTAGTGCGTATTCAGGGGACTCCCAAAATTGTATTCCCAATTCTGGGAACCCCCGTGTTTTCTTCCAAGTTTTCAGAGTTTTGGTCAGAGCGGCGAGAAAGAGGAGGCTGCTGGATCCCGTGTACGTGGTAGCTGCACAATTGGGGGTTTCCTAACGTTAGGGGTACCATTTTGGGGGTCTCAATAATAAGGACTGTAGTAGTTTGGGGTCTATATCGAGGTCTCCCCATTTTGGGAAACTACTACGTTGAGCTTTCAATCATTGGTTAGTCATCGCATGTGTATAACTTTGTCAACAACAGGTTTGGTGGTGTAGAAAATGGTTTGAAGTGTAGGGTTTGGTTGTAAAGTAGGCGTTGATTCTCGTTGACCAAGCCTGGCATATTTTGCTCACAGAATTCCCATCAGGTTATGAAGCCCTAAGTGTATCCCTGTATAGCGCTTATTGCTATAAACCCCTTAAGGTACCCCTAATTTCCGGCAACCTTAAACCCCATAAACCATCATAATCCCACTTTCCATCTAATTTTCCATGTTCTGTTCCATGGGTTTCTCCGTTCCTGGGGTACTCTCCCTACATATCCCTACAAAGTATCTCAAGATAATCCCTAACCCTAAACCCTAATCCCTACGCCCTACACCCTAAACCCTAATCCCTAAATCCTCAACCATAATCCCTAAACCCTAATCCCTAAACCCTGTAAACTACAACTGCAAGGTAGCCGAGCCCCTTCAGAAGTTCGAAAAGCATCCGGGAAGTGTTTGGTGCATGTCCGGTGCTCGGAGATTAAAGGGATGCTAATGGAGACCCCCAAATAGGGAACCCCAAGAAAATATTAGGAATCTCATAGGATTGTTAGCTTCTTTGGGTTCTAAAGGGGGCCCAAAATAGGGAAAGCCGAGAAAACAGCAAGAATATAATGGGAATGTCAGTCCTGTTTGGGATATCCATTAGAATCCCTTTATTGGAGCTGGCGTGAGGCTTTGCAAGTTTCTGCTTTGCAAGTGGCATCCCTCCTCCCAATAGAAGTATCAGAAAGACTGGCAGAGACTGCCTCAACCCTAAACGCTAAACCCCAAGCGGCAGGGATGTGGATTGGGCTGGACGGAGGATGGTCACAGGCAGGGGGCTGACACATCTTGCGATACCGTAGTCCACCTCAGCCATGCATGCCTGCATGCATGGCATGGTGAGTCCGGATGTTCAACGTCATGTGAGCTATAGCCTAAATTCCTTAAATGGGATTATATAGGGGACCATATAGGGTTCCTAGTATGGGGCGTATTATGGGGGATACTAGGACTTTAGACTAGAGCTCATGTGGCCCTGCTGGTGACTCATTGGTGCCTTGCTGCCGCAGAGTGGCTCTGCAGCTCAGTAGCAGCTTAGCAGCTAAGCAGGAAACAGAGCCTGCCGGTTGCAAACGACTTTGAAGCCATGATGATGGCACACTTGATGTCGCGTCTGATCAGTGCCTCCTATTTCCCTTTGGAATGTTTCAGCTTTGATTGTAGTATGGGGGTCAGGGTTTAGGGTTTTAGGGGTTTAGGGTTTAGGGATTCAAAATGAAATTCTCAGTATACTAGGGGGATGACAGGTGCCAGCACACCGGAGCCGCCAGTGGCGCACACAAACATCTTGTTGAGAGATCCAAGGGAGCGAGCCAAGATGGAAGAAGACAAGAAGCTGGTCAAGAAGCTGGGCTGCTAAGCAACACAAAAGTAAATTCGTATGATATATAGCTAAGGGTTGTATAGGTGTATATAAGGGTATATCGGGATATATAGGGTCTAGGGTTAAGGAACTTAAGTTAAGTTATATGATCCCTGATACTGGAGAATCAAATGAAAAAGGAACATGGAACACGCAATGGAAACTGGGGAATATAGGGATCGAAGGAAGTTGAGTTACCATAATGGGTGGGTGTGTATAAATTATATATACAAAACATAGAAAATAATAGGGTTTCCCCAACATAGCAACTTGAATTAAGTTCCTTAACAGCAACCCAGGAAGGACGTGGAACCAGTGAAGCCTCCAGCAGGCCAACAAGAACCAGCAGTCGTGAAGGAGCCATAGCAGTTCAGAAACGTACAGGACTGGACACCTAGAGGCGTGTGACAGTCAGTGTTCCCCTCCCCTCACTGAAAACCAGTTCTCAAAGGCGAGGGGAGGCGCGGGGGCAGGCACCACAAGATTGCCTCTGCACAAAGAACGGCACAGTACAAATTCCCCTCTAATTACCTTTTCGTGACTGCAATCCCATGCACTGTAGAAGCTTGATCCGAACTGTTGCATACGTCTTGTCAAGTAGCCATGCCTAGGGGAATGCAGTCCTTTGCATGTCCAAAGTAGGGTAGGCTGCCTCCTGTTGTGAACTACAGGTTCCTTCAGCACAAGTAGTGGTCATGAATCCTTCGGTTGAGATGCATTGTACCAGATTGATGGGTGAATGCGACTGAAAATCCGGCGCGCGCAGCTGGCACTTGCAGAGGGCTGACAGAGGTTTGGTGTTACGGTTGAGGGCCGAGTTCAGCAGAAGCAGCTGAACAGAGTGGTAGGTATTGTATTTGTCTATATGTATATACACATATATGTATATGTTCATTATTCATTGATACACTTCTATACTTCCTACAACTTAGACAAATATGCATATCTGTACATATGTACGAAGCCGAAGAAGATTCTTCACCCTTGCAACAGCCGGTAATATACACCCAGCATGGACGGTCAGGGAGAGGCAGTAGGGGGGATAGCGGGGGACAGTATGCGGCTTCTAGGGGCTGTTAAGCTACCTATATTCCCTGTATTACCCTAGAGTCCATTTCATTATTGCATTCTCTGTGCCCTTAGGTTCTCCGTTGTGGCGGTTTCCGTTTTCAAGATACCCTTAACCCTAAACCTCTCATCATCCCTAAACCAGAAGCTCCTAAACCCTAATCTAATACCCTAAACCCTAAGCTCCTAAAGCCTCAACCCCTCAATCCCAAACCCCTAAACCCTTAAACCTTCAACCCTAAACCCTTAAACCCCTCAACGTTAACTCCTAAACCCCTAAACCCGCGACCCCTGAACCCTGAAAAACCTCCAAGTGCTTTGGCAGGTGCAGGGCCTGGTGATAATTCTATCTTCGTTTGGGACAGCCTGGATTCAGGGAAGGGGGGCTTGGGGTTCAGGGTCTAGGGATTAGGGTTTAGAGTTTAGGGATTAGGGTTTAGGGTTTAAGGCTTAGGGTTCAGAGTTCGGGGTTTACGATTTAGGGTTTAGAGAGGGGGTTGGGTTTGCAAAGCTGGGATTCTGGTTGCCCCAAGACCCCCTCCCCCCCACAAAAGGACCCTATGATTATCATATGGCATTTGTACTGTCCTTTTCAGGAGGTTGAGGTTTAACAATCAAAAATCTGTGCACTAGTTTTGGGTTAGGTGTTTGGGGTGTGTACATTGAAAGGTTCGCACGCAGCATACCATGATGATCCATGATGTAAGGCTGTATTTGGGTTGTACATAGCCTCAGATCGGACGTGTTGGGTAGTTGAATAAGCCGACAGGTGCTTGTTGTGAGAAGGAAGTTGTTTGAATTTGCTTGTTTTGCTTAGAGGAGCAGGGACCGATGCATATAAGGCAGCAGGATACCTGCCCGAAAATCATCATCACTGCCACTTTGGTTCCGGCTTCATTGGCATTCTCGGATTGCTTTCAGTTTTCGGTTCGGGGGTCAAACTCTCTCGCTGCGTTGTTGCATTTTTAGTACTGCCTCAGGTCCGCATCCTCAACTTCAATGAGCTGGTCATCGGCGTCTTTGTGCATGTGTACGCCTATAGGCTTACTGGAAACTGGTACTTAGGTCGCGTTGTAATCCCGTAGATTCCTAGCTCCAGGCTAACCTCTATCGAGCCATGTGCAGCAGCTGGGAGTTAATGAGGAAGCGTGGCTTTGGTGATGAGCTAAACGCGTCTATTCACGTATTCCTTCAGAGATGCTTGGGTTGGTGCTCGTATAATTTGTGAACACACACGCACCTTTTCAAAAAACAATGTAATCAGTTCATATTTCTCTCGTACTAAAGTTAAGTGTCCGACGTCCGGATATAAATGACAGTGTCTCTATCCCTACAGCGCCACACGGAGACGAAGTTTGCATCGGCACCCTGCCAGATGGTGCCACAGCTAAAACACTTGAACTAGAGTGTACTGATGCCTAGTTACATCCAGACCATCTCAGGCAGTCGAGTCAAACAGCTGAGCGGGCTTATCTTCAAAGTGACGAAAGAATACCCTTTCGAATTCTTTCTCACCCAGCAGGAAAAAGGGGGGCCTAGGAATAAGCTACGACTACCGACATCTCACCCAGAATCCATTAGTTATCAACAAAGCGTCTACGCCCTCCCGTATTACAAAAAGACTTTCCTGGCGTTCTACTACATGCAAAAAACCCAGTGTGTCCAAGACACATCTCAAATCCAAGTTGCAGAAACGAGTCTTCATTGCTGATGAGACCCACCTGAACAAGCGAAAGCCTAACATTCTTGCTAAATACGGCCGACTTCAACGCGACCATGTATGACTGCGGGGTGCCACTCTACAAGGGCACGGGAAAACGCACTTCATCTTCCGTATCCTTTGTCATCCTGATGAAGCTTTTGATGGGAGACAGCGGGGCAAGAAGGAAATGGTAGATAACTTACGCGTACTCAACCTGAAGAAGGCGACATTTTCGTGAGTGATAAATGACAAGCGACAGTAGCAGCTGTGAAATCACAGCGTACAGATAGGCACCTTTCAGTAGCTCAGTTGCCACACGAAATTGTGAATCACATTAGAGGCGAAATTGTAAACAGCAACGGTTCACAACGAATCCTATTGAAGCCAAATGGTCCGTAACAAAGCGGTGGATACGATCCAGAATGTCAGGCAGAATGCCAGCACATTCAAACCGCGCAAAATGGCGCTTGTTAATTAACGAATACCAAGCAAGGAGCATTTTGAAATGCAAAGCTCCTCAGTCCTATGATTACGGACACGCAGTTACAGCTCAAACGTTGGAAATCTTGAAAGTTTCGGGCAGTTTTGGATGATCACGCGTATCGGGACCAAAGAAAATTAGCTTTTATGCTGCACATTGAGCATTTGCGCAAGTGTTGTGATGCTATGCGAAGCCATTTCCTCTTACATAGCTCCTAGACCAAAACGCAATCCTTTTTTATGTAGTTCCTGCGTTGAAATCCAGCAAAGCACAAACCTTTTCTGCAGTTTCTGCGGTGAAATCCAGCAAAACAGAGTCGGCTTACATAGTTCCTCTTGTGAACTGTAGCAAAACGCAGCGGTAGACTTTGACTAACCCAGGTTTCAGCTCAGTGCTGCTAAGTATACCTTGCTTTTACATGTCATAACACCTCACAGATTTGGGTCTCAGATCTGGGATAAAGTTGAAAACAGCTTCTGATTATCACTACTTGGAGGTTTCCCATAACTTGGGGCCCTTCTTGGGGGTCCCCCACTGTAAGGACTATAGTCGGTTGGGGTAGTTATTGAGATCCTTTTGTTTAGGGAGCGTACGGTTTCATGAATATGTGGTACTACAAGCCAAAAAGGGATATCAAGTTGTATCCTTTGGTGTGATCCCAATACAACTTTGAGATTGGTAGCACATGTAGTAGGGTTCTTGATTGAGATTCGAGATGATCCTTTAATATAGGCTGAGGTAGATAGGGTCATGTGGGGGCACATGGGATATGGGTCGGGGCTTCCCTGGCCTCTTTTGGGAGTTCTTATGACAATGATTATGAAGATTATAGTATTTTGCGGCTTGCTCCGGCCCTTGATTTAATTAATTTTGTGTTTAGCAGCGCAGAAACCGGAACTGCAACTTCGGCACCCTCCGCGTCCTAGTGCCCACATGTTGTAGGTGCCCAAAAACAGGCAGGTTATCGCGTTCGATACCTGAAGCCCCATTATTTGCGCACTTGGACGATTGCTTGGAGGGTTAGGGAGACTTAGCAAGTTACCTCTTATCCCCTTCCCCAAGCGTTTTACTAAGGCCCCTGACCCTCCAAGTAACAGTGCAGACCCGGAGCATTGGAAAGATGACCTATCAACCCTCTCAACCCTAAAACCTTCACCATATAAACGCTTTAAACCCTAAACTTCAACCCCCTAAAACGTTAACCCTATAAACTTATGATGACGCCCTTTTAACGCCCCATAACGACTAAGCCCGAACCCCTAAATCCTACACCCCTACAATTTTAAGCCCCTAAACCTTAGAACTCCTAAACCTTCAACCTTTAACTACAACACCCTAACACCTTGACCTTATAACCCCTAAGCCCTCAACATTCCTCAACCCTATACCCCTAAATCCATAAACCCCAAAACCCTAAATCCTAAACCCGTACAACCCTAAAACCCTGAATCCTTAACCCTATAAATCCTAATCTCTATAAACCCTTAACCCCAAACCCGTGGAAGGACTTCAAGGACGGTTTCGTGGAGCGCCAGATTCTTGGGCATGAGGGGAGTGCCAGAGCCTCAGAATGGCCCAAAAATTGATGAATCCACTTTTTAGGGCTTGGGGTTAAGGTTTCAGGATGTAGGGTTTAGGATTTAGGGCTTAGGGTTTCAAGATTTAGGGTTTAGGGCCAACAAATATTTAATCCACGAGCCCCCCCTACTCACCCTTAAATTTGTTACTAGGGCGGGGGTGTAGGGTGTATGATCAAAGGCAGGTGATTTTTCTGTCGGGGTTTCGTGTTTGGGGAGTGGGCTTTGGGGCTTAAAGCCGTAAACCCTAAACATTCCCCTGCCTAAACTTTTGGGTTCCGGGCTCTTTATGGGGGGTTTAGGCATGATGATTTAATGTAGCGCGTTGGCACGGAGATGCAGATGAACACTAGTTTTACGGAGGGTTTAGGGCTAAGGGTTCAGGGTTTAGGGGTTAGAGTGGGTTGACGGTTTAGGGTTTCGGGCTTAGGGTTTGGGGTTCAGGGTTTGGGTTTAGGGTTCAGAGGTTTAGGTAGGGTTATAGTTGCAAGGGTAGTGTTTGTAGCTGTCATCCGCCGCGTCATATCAAGCACCCCCCGCAGCTGCAAATGTTTCCTATGTCTTGTCTATACTGTTGATAGTAAAAATCCTGCATGACCTTTGTATTCTAAAATACCGTTGTTCCTAGGCTATAATATGCTAGGGTCATGTAAGATGTTTAATGCCACATTATGTTTCTTGACGATGGGAGAATTTCCGAATTAGGGTTGGGCCGGCAGGGTGTGGAGAGTGTTAATGTAGAAGCCTGGAGAATTTCCAACATGTTTATTCAACTATGGGGTAGAATATGCCCGAAAGCGGCATTCTTGTCAGAAAAAACACTAAATAATCTTGGGTGTCTGTTTCTCAGGCTAGCCGTGCTGCAGCGTGGGTTTTCGCCGAAGGAATGTGACGGTAAGTTTGTTCTTCTGAATGGCCACCCTCCATGTTGCAAGTTTTTCAGTTTAATGTATATACACTCCGAACTTGATGTGCATACAATCCTTTATAAGGAGGCACGGACCTGCCCCCCATCCCCGCATAACATTAATGCGAAGCATTAAAAAAGGTCTCTGTCTATCGCTCAAATATTTGAGACGTTAAGGCCCGCATGGACTTGGCAACATACACGGTTGTGTTGTCAACTGCGCAAGTACAGATACGCGCATTCGACTGCCAGATGGCCCATGCTTATAGTCCTCCTTAAGTAGATAGAATATGGCTTCCGGTATATTACAATAAGATTTCCATATACACCATAGTCTATCTACTTAAGGGGGACTATACCCTATAGGGTCTAGGTTTAGGCTTACATCTTTAATGGGATCTTGTAATACGAGGGTCCCTTAAACCCTAAACCCTAAAGTGTCGAGAAGAGCCAGCTCACTTGGATCATCCACGAGAGCATTGCAAAGCCATGCACGTTCTCATATGAAAAAGAAAATGGAACTCCTTCCAGTTGCTTGAGGGTTTCGGGATTAGGGTTTAGGGTTCGCAAAATTAGGGATACCTTTTAAGGGGTTATATAGGGATAATGGAAATGAAAATGGAAACTACTATTTAGGGTTGAGGGTTTCCCAAAATTGCATCTGCCACAAGCTCCCCGTGACCCTGCTTGCAGTGTCAGCGGGGCTTGTGACGTAGGTTAATATCCCCTATCTTCCGCATTGCAGAATATCCCCAGTTATCCCCATTATTATGCGATTCACCCTCGACCCTGCAGGTGAATCTCGAGCCCTCACTCTCAGCCCTAAACTCCTCTACCCAGCCCCTGATGTGGTCCTTCACCCCCTTTCAGGGGGAATTTGGGGGCCCTCATGGGCATATTATACAAACATGTAACTACGTGTTTGTGTATATATACACGGACACGCATGTACATAGAGGCATACTACACCCACATCCATCAATATCCATGCATGCATGCATACATACACGTATACATTACATGTATGTGCATGCTCATATATGTATATACACATTTTTATAAGATGTATATATGTATACACATAAGGTAGACTCCCCGCCCTGTAACAGTGATATATATGCATATAAATACAATGGGTATATACGAGGACCTTAATAAAATTACCAGTGCCCTTGTAGTCACTAGTACTGGGCGGGCCCTCAACCTTAAACCCTAAATTCTAAACCTTACCCTAAACCCTACACCCTAAACCTTATAAACCCTAAACCTTACCCTAAACCCTACACCCCAAACCTTACCCTAAACCCTAGACACGAACTGTGTGGGGGGTCCACCGATTAACTCCCATGGACCAGGTTTGGGGGCTGGCAGTTGACTGGGAGGTTGCCCACAGGGCCTGAGACCTGGGGGGTTTTCGGGAGGATTTGGGATTTAGGTTAGGGGTTTGGGGTTTAGGATTTAGGGTTGGGGTTTAGGGGTTGAGGGCTTGGGTTTAGGATTTAGGGTAGGGGTATAGGGGTTATAGGGTTTAGGATTTAGGGTTGGGGTTTAGGGCGGATTGGGTTTAGGGTTTAGGGGTCGAGGGTTTAGGGAATAAGGGAATATAATGGGGTTGATGGAAACTACGACATTATGTTAGGGTATATGCTGGGGGGTTTTAGGGCTTAGAGTTCAGGCAGGACGTAAGGTTTAGGGTCCAGGGTTTAGGTAGGGTTCAGGGTTTAGGTTCAGGTAGTGTGTGGGGGTTAGGGTTTTGGGCTTAGGGAGAGTTTTGGGGGATTCAGGGTATGAGGCCATGTAGGCACAAAAAGGGGTTGGTATGAAGTAGGGCTTGTATAATGGTCTCTGGGAGTGTATGTAGGGTTCCTTGTAGGAGTATTGCTGGGTGTATGTAGTGGGTGTGCGTGCAGTTTGAGGGACAAAACATTAAAAAAAAATCAGGTTCATGTCGGAGTTACATAGTGATATTACAGGTGTATTCCCCCAATGGAGAATCACATGGAAAAGAAAATTGCAAACGAAACGAGCGCTGGCTTTTTACAGAGGTTCATGGGGATAATCTACAATAACTAAGTATCATGGGCTTACATTCCTAATCATGACATAGGGTGCCTCAGAGGGACCTCAACGGGATATTGGTCATTATTCAGGCTTCTACAGTAGGTTATCAGGCCCCTATCAAGTTCCCACGCCCTTTGATGAGTGTATACGGCCCTACTTAGGAACCCTGGTAAGCGTGTTTGTATACATGGTTTGGGCGTTCTTTGGTAAAGTTGTGTCCTACCTTAGATTAACTGGCCCTTACATGCTCCCTGTTTGGAAGCCTTAAACGCTAAACCCTAAGGTCACTCTGGTTCCAGTGGTGGGCTGGCTCTCACTGAGCCCTAAGTCCTCAACCCTAAGATCCCTCCAGATATGGCTAGAATAGGAGCTTTTGTTTGATGCATGCCCGCATGCCTATAGGTGGGTAGATAGACCGTACCTAGAAGTTTCAAACTTTCAAAGTCTGCAACTAGAGTGGAACCCACCATGCAACACAACAAGCCCTAAACCCTAAGATAGAAGCTGGTATGTAGCAGCCGAAACAATTACAACATGGTGGTGCTACACTACGATGGTATTTGGTACCTCAGGTGGACCTCAACATGATGTTGACAATTGGTTTCTAAACTACATAATCCGTTCAGGCATAACCCTTGTATGAATTCAGTTCCTAATTTGTCCATTTGACTCTCCATTATTGGTAATGCGCTAGGCCTCGCGAAGCCGAGCAACAGGCAAAATGCTGCACCTCAGCGAGNNCAAAACCCTGTAAACCGAAGGGGTAACCCAAAACCGAAGGCTCCAAAATTCAAACAAAAACAAGGGAAAACGAAGGGGTAACCCAAAACCGAAGGGGCCCATGTCCGAGATAACATTTCAACCTTTGGATTTTGCCGATAGCTCGAGTTTCTCGAAACACCCCCTATATACTCCTTAATACGCCTACATATGCACGTATCCCACTAGGGTCCTTCAAGGGCCCCCCTTTTGAGACATTCCCATGCAAAAAAACGATTATCTTAATTCTTAGCAGGCCCCTAAATAACCCCTAAAATAATACTCCCTCATTAAATCCCCTATATAACCGTCTTTGAGGAGTTGAGACAACCACCCTAAACCCTAAACCCGAAACCCATTATAGTAGTTTCCATTTTCTTTTCCATTATCCCCCATATAACCCCAATATAAGAGTTATGCACCCTGGCTTTGAGGCCTTTGAGACGGCGCAAGGCGTTGGGCTTCAGACGGAGGCTGCGGTGGAACCTCCAGACTCGACTCCCGGCAGGGTTTTTAAGGGTTTAGGGTTTAAGGCGTGGGGTTTTGAGGGTTTAGGGCTTTTAAGGGTTTAGGGTTTAAGGCGTGGGGTTTTAAGGGTTTAGGGCTTTTAAGGGTTTAGGGCTTTTTAAGGTTTAGGGCTTAGGGTTTATTAGGTTCCCAGGAGCTCTAGGAGACTTGGGTAATACGTTAACAATGGGGAGGGCTGGGGCTGGTATATATGAGCTGTAGTCTGAACTCCTAGTATCCGCCTTCATATGCCCTAGGCCCTATAATACTATCCTACTATACTCCCCTATATACCCCCCTTTTAGGAGTTTAGACTCCAGCTCATAGCGCATCTTCAGGAATGCTTCTAGCCTTCTTGTTCTTCCTCGTGTTATTCCTATGGGTATTGTGTGCAATTCGAATTCTCGACTCTTAGTCCCAGCTTCTATAGACAAAATGCCAAGAATTCCCAGAGCATGTTACAGAACACTTTGAATGTCAAGAGAATCCGTAGGCCATGCATCGCTACCGCTGTTGCTGCTGCTACTTCTACTACTATTGCCACCGCTATTACTGGTGCTGGTGTTGGCGCTGCTACTGCTACTGCTGCTGCTACTGCAACTGCTACTCCTCCGCGTCGTCCTCCTCCTCCTCCGACTACTCCTACTCCTAGCACTACTACTACTGCTGCTGCTACTACTACTATTACGACTACTACTACAACTACTACTACTACTACTACTACAAAAACAACAACTACTACGATGCACTGAGGCATCTTCCCAGCAAGGAAGAGATGCAGAGTGGAGGGGAGTCGCCTGAGGGTAAGTCACGGACGGGAAAGAGGAGGAAGAAGTGGGTGAAGCGGCGAGTGAAGACCACAAAGTGAAGTCAGGAGTCAGGGGGCTCAAAAGGTGGGACAAAGCTAGGTGGGTTCAAGGATCCTTATTGTAGATTCTACTATATTGGGGCTTATTTCCTTTACCCCACCTACCTTCATCCCACCTTTTGAGCCCCCTAAAGGAGGCTCTGGCACATGGATCCCTGATATTCTCGTTGGCATATCGAGGGGCTTTCAAACTTTGAAGCAGAATAGGGCGTCCGTCATCTTGATAACCTGCAAAGGGTCTCCAGCTTTTGACTCCCATAGTTAAGTGCTGAAATTCGTGTTTCGAGGGGTTCCACGGGTCATTAACAGGGTTAAGGTAGAATCCTGAACCATTAGCAAAAGTACCCCTCAGAATCCTTATACAGATATAGCACGACATACCCCAAATTACGATTGCATTTTTCCGGCCCCTACATTAGCGTGGTTGGTTGGAGAAGCTTTTAGCCAGGATAAGCCGGTCAAACGGGCAGCAACTGTTGCCTTCAGAATCCTCATGCTTCGAACCACGAGCTAAAGGGATCTATAGGGGTTATATAGGGGATATGTAAGGGTCATGTAGGGGTTATATAGGGGATATATTGGGAAAATGGAAAAGAACATGGAAACTACTACTCAGATTCAACATCGGAAAGCAACTGCTCGAGTGAATATGTTGAGAACTTGACCTGTGGCACGGCGGGCAAAACGTATCTAATATTGGGTGACGCAATTGCTGCAAACCGTGGTCTTGCACTTGGCTGTGCCCAGGGGCGAGGTTTCACCCACATGCTGATTGATAAATCATCTCAGCAAGCCAGTATAACCCATGGCAGAGCACCCGCAACAAGCAGCAAGTGAAATGTCAGTCAACCTACTCCAAATCCATCTACTGTGGAGCCTGAATAACTATCAAAATGATGCTCCTGCATTCCCCACACAGGTATGGTATAGTATGGGGCACCTCAAAGAGACTTCCATATATTTTCGGTAAGTATTTAGGCCCAAAATTTAGGCCCCTACATTTTCTATTTCAGAGTTTGCATGTAGTCTCGATTCAGCAAATTGGGGTGCGCTGCATGGTAGAGTGCAGATGCGCTTGATGCCTCAGCATGTTTATTCAATTGATTTGGGGAGCCCATCTAGAACCTACATGCGGCCTGTAAGTCAGCAGGAAACTGGCAGTCGTACGCATCAAGCGCCTGAAAGCACTCTGATTCGTTGTACATATGCACGCAAGTGCAAGCATCTCGAAGCACGACAAAAGCTGGCGGCCACAGCATGCCCCTCCAGTCATCAGGAAGCAAGGGAGTTGACCAGGTAATTTGTATGACGGGGGTTGTAAAAGTCATGGCCTTATTTTGGGTTCCCCAGGGCACTCCTGAGAGAGACCATAGTTTTCGACAACTTTCCATGCAATTTTTGGGCGTGCACATATGAGCTTATATTTATATGTACACACGTACCTGTAACACTGCTATGCTATGGTCAAAGCTTCACCCCTTCCTTGGAGCTATTGAACTAACTCGGCGGATAGGACGAACAGGTTTGATCTTTCCCATATCTGATATCTGGGTCATCAGAGAAAGGTATGATCCACCTGGAAGTTTCTCAAGAAGCCCCAGGTTTCCTCGCGGAGGAGGACCCTTGCAGTGGTCCCATGATCCCGCCGGGATCCCTCAGGGCAACTGAACATCGAGATCCCTTAAGCTCTAAAGTTTAGGTTTTAGGGTCCCTGAAGCTGGACTGAAGCCCTCCCCTGTCCACACACATTGGAACCCTGTTAAAAATGCAAGGACGGGAACTCCTATACAGTCAGCCCGTTGGCCTTTAATATCCGATAGTAACCCACTAGAGGCAGTTGCCTGACTGCTTGGTAATCCCAAGGCCTCTCACCCCAAGCCACAGTGAAAATTCCCCAAGGGCACCCTTAGCCTGGGTTGCTGTTCAGGAACTTAAGTTAAGTTACCATAATGGGTATATATAGTAAATAATAGGGTTGCCCCATATAGTAACTTAATTTAAGTTCCTTAACAGCAACCCAGTAGCCCTAGACCCCAACCCCATGAACCCTAGTTGACCCCACGATAGACGGAAGCTGCTGTCGTGGATGCGGGTGGCGAATCACTTTGCAGCGGTTGCTCCAAAGATGAGGCCTAGGGTTTAGGGTTTAGGGTTTATGCCTCATATTTTGGTCCTAAAGTCCAGGGATATTCCCGGAATAATGGAAACTCAAAAAAGAGAAAAGCATGGAATATGAAATGACAACTGGGGTCTTATAGGAACGATTGCCAATATTTAGGTCCCAGATTCCATGTGTGGTCATTACAGTATAGGGTATTTCGAATAGGCCTCAAACTGATATTGGACTCTAAACCCTGCTCCTGCAGAACTCCTCAAGATTGGCAACTCGAAGATTTCGGGGTTTGTCAGGCAGGTGGCTAATGTAGACCCCGAATAA
Source organism: Symbiodinium pilosum (assembly GCA_905231905.1). Classification (NCBI taxonomy): domain Eukaryota; class Dinophyceae; order Suessiales; family Symbiodiniaceae; genus Symbiodinium; species Symbiodinium pilosum. The sequence goes on along the minus strand of CAJNIZ010044105.1, from coordinate 150,165 downwards.
TAGTTGATCGATAAACCCCCTCCTTTAAGGGCCTTATAATTTATATAGTCCCTATTAAGGGGAGGGTGTTTATTAATGAGGGGTCTACATTAGTCTTCAGAATCAGAGAGTTCTATCGTTTTTTTTTTTTTGTGGTTTCTTTGATTTTTCTTTTGGGTGGGATGGGCGGGATGGGCTTTGTTCTCTAAGCGTGAATGACTTAGGGGATGCAAGGAGTAAGGGTGTCGGTTTGAGCATTGAGCGTTGAAGGTCTCATGCTTGGACATTTGGCGATGCAGATAGCTCACGTGCCGGGTGTAGCCCTCAAAGTTGTGTTTAGGGTTCACGATTCAGGCTAGTTGAGGTTTGAGCTATTATGATCCAGTTTGTTTGTTTTTGTCCAGGTAGCTTTGCAATTGGTTTGTTTCAATGCCAGGGTTCCGCTACATGCCACTCAAACAGCTTCCACTCAAAAAGGAATACCGTAGCAGGGACCCTGAAGTTTGAGATGCCATCAGGCGGCTTCTGGATTCGAGACACGTGGGGTTCGCTGTTTGTTTGCCCAAATGAACCTGTGAATATTCAGTTGACGCGGACTGCTGGATTAAACGAGTCGATTTTTGATGACCGCACAGCACCTTTCAGCTGGCTTTCTCAGGAAGAGGGCATCGGCTGTCGTATGTAGTTAATGATTTAATGACGCCGACCGATCTTTGGGATGTGGAGGTCATGGGACATCAGATGAACATCAGCAATAATGAGAAGCACAGTGATGGGGAGGGCTTGGACTCAGGATTCAGGAGTGGAATTTACCTTAAACCCTATAACCATTTAACCCAAATATGAGAGACCCTTGGACCCCTCTATTTGCTTAGACAAAGACGGTAACTACCTTCAATCTTCTTGTCCTAGCTGTGCTCACCATACGATACTCAGAAAGCTGGGCTTTTGGATGGACAACAAGCCCTAAACCCAAAGCCCTAAACCCTGAACTGCGTAAGGTTAAGGGGGGGGTTGAAACCAGAGTAGAGGAATGCCTTGACTAAATATGAGCCGTAATCTAGACTCCTTATAGGGCATTATATAGGGAACCATGTAGGGGAGTGCTAAACTCATTAAAGGGGGTTACAGTATATGGGGACTATACAGGGGAGTGCTATAGGGAATATTCGGGGAAACTCGGAATGTAGGCTATAGCTCATGTGCTTCAAGGATTTCTGTCCTGGGTTTGAGGTTTAGGGTTTAGGGTTTTAGGGTAGACCGTTGAAGTTGAGTCAGGAGCGACATACCTTGATGAGCCGCCAGATGGAGGAGGGTTTTGATTTCCAAACTTGAGGGAACAGAGACAAATTATGATATAGGGGTTATGTAATATAGGGGTTAATGGAAAAGAAAAACGCAAGCTACTATGTTATATAGGGTCTAGAGGGACTTAGTAAGTAGGTTAATAATGGGGAGAAGTAGGGTTACTCTATGGGTTATAGGGCTTATTGACCTACTTACTAAGTTCCCCTGACCCTGCAAGTTGTGGGGGAGGGATGCATGGCTTTACATGAGCCCACGTGGTTTAGGGTGTAGGGCTTAACCTAAACCCAGCATACTTCCAGATGTACGCTTGTTGGGCTGTAAGTGTGTAGAACAGCAGGGGCTTGCAGGCTGGCTAAGGGGGGTCTGTTTATGTGGAGAATCCAGCGTTACTTGTCTCGACCACCACAACACATGCCTCGCATGTGTACGGTTTTGCATTTTGCATTGTCACAACTTGGGTATCAGTTTGCGGGATTGGCCTTTGGCTTACTCAAATATTTTCCCTTGTTAGTTTCATTAGGACACTATATACCTAACATTTTCAGTGGGGCTGTTAAGGCCAACAGAGTTTGGGTATCCCTTGAATGGGACTTTGAAGATCGCATGGGCCACCCCTCGCATAATGAGACATGCTTTGGCCATACTGCATAAGCTTGAAAACTACCAATACCGTTCCCTCAACCCCTCAGGTAATTAGAGTATAGCACACTACCAAACCTGTTCTAATGTTTTAGGCCCACCCGAGACATGTGCCAAGCACCTGATTCAGAGTTCGGGGTTTGGGTTCAGGATCTGTGGTTTGTATTGGGGGCCCTTCTCTGGGGTTGCCCAGGGGACCCAGGCAATCCCCCAAGATCCCTGCAACCTGATTCTCATAAGAATCAACCATAGGAGTAGAGGCATCCAGCAGTCCATGCCACGCACGAGGGAGTCATGACCCCAGACTGGAAAGCTACACCAAGCCCTGCCCAAACCCTAAACCCTGGACAGGATACCTGAGACCCTTAGGTCTGACTTCTTGACCCTATAGACATAAGCCCTCAACCCTATGCATCCTTCACCAAGGAAACCTTATATCCTGGACCGAACCCTACAGACCCTGAAACCTGAACCCTCAACCCTATAGACCCTGAATCCTGAAGCCCACCTATGCTCCTGTATATCCCCATACATCCCTAAATACCCCCTATCCACATCCCTCTAAGGATTATAGTCTAATCTGCTTTAAATGGGGGATGTATAGGGCATTATATAGGGGAGTACTCTATGGGTATTGAAGGGGGATGCTAGGACTTTAGACTAGAGCTCATCAAGCCCCATATGACCCTAAACCTTAAAGCCTTCACCAGGACCAACAGAGGCTACAGGCCGAGTTTGAATCGTCCTTGCTGATGCGGCAGGAGAAGGCTGCAGCCTTAGTGGCACAGTTGGGGGAGAAACGGCCGGATTTTAGGCTTTAGGGTTGATACACCATCCTGTACTATGTTTTCAGCATACCAAATGGGGGCTTCCCAAAATCAGGAGTACCTTTTTGGGGGTCCCTACAATGAGGATTATAGTATATTGCAGTCTATATTGGCGTCCCGCTGTGTAGAGAAATACCCAAATATCGCCAGTAACCATGCTGAACAAATACCAGTGTTCTCGGGCTCGTGACACAGGACGACCCATGACCAGTTACCATTTCCCTTAGCCTAAGCCTTATCACATGTTTGGTACTGTTAAAGTTTGTCTCAGGAAACCCCAAACCCTGAACCTGAATTTCAGGCAAATCCAAAGCACTAAACCCCGAGGTCCACAGGAGTAATTAGATAAACCCCTGTGTGGCCCAGTTCAGCGAAGACTTGCAGCAGATGGGCGAGGGTCTAAATGCACAGGCATCCGTGGAGGACCGCTCAGGGCAGGCTTAGGTCATGGGTTAGGTGCACACCCCACGCTGCAACAGTGGTATAATCGGAATGAAGAGGACCCTAATACAATCACTATTCGCGCTTATGACCGGGTGGGGAGTTCACCTAAGTCATGGGTGTGTTAGGGGAGGCGGTGGGCGGTGTCGACAGGGGAGGGAAAGGCCATAGCAAGCCTTTTTGCTGCTGAATACCGATATTATTCTTATCATTAGTAGTATTAATCCTATGACTAGTTTTCCTATTACTATTATTACTATTATTGTCATTACTATTATTGTCACTATAATTGTGCCAGGGGTTGGGGTTTGAGAGGTTGAGGGCTGAAGGCTAAGATATGTGCTCACCTGCCTTGGAATCTGTTACAGTTGGGGGAAGTATGAGGGACTCCGATTTGGGGAGACACCCTTTTTGCACACCATTTGGAGGCTTGTATTCTGTCGGCCAACATACACTGTAGGAAGCCTTCAAGAGTTCAGGGTCACAAGACGCGTGTTTTGTCGTCAACGCCTTGCAAACATTCGTCAAGATGAGCTTGCTATCATTTGTTTTCTCTTCTTCATCCTTTGTCTGACAACTTGTTTCTAGGCTGCCGCTCTCGATGGGCTACGGGTGCGGCTTGCCGAAGTGCATGCAGCACTGAGCCGCGAGGTACACTTGGGAATTGGAGTGGTCTTCTTATGGGGTTCCAAAACGGGATCTATCATGCGACAGGTCTATGGGAAGCAGAATACATACCGGCCATATCATCTAATCGCGCCTCACCAGCTCTGGGGCACTATGCCTCAAACTTGTATGGAAACTCCTTGAAGCGCGATGATCATCCCAACATGACCCTGCATAAAGCCCTAAACCCCAAGTCCTTAAAGCCCCTAAACCCCAAATTGGCACCACACCCTTAAAAACATACCCTAAGCCCTAAACCCTAAACCCTAAATACATTTACCAGGGTTTAGGGTTCAGGGTTTAGGGTTTAGGGTTTAGAGAAAATATACTCCAACATACCATAACGGTGATATCTGAAAAACCTCTTGCATACATATACAGATGTATGTGTAAATATATATACATATATAGACGCAAACACCTCCATATTGTATACCCCTATACAAGCCCCATGGAAACCCATGGTGGACGCCAACCCCCAGATGGCCTGCCTCGCGCGGATGGAAGATCAGCTGGGCGAGTTGAGAGTGGAGGCCCCCTCAGCTGTTTAGGGGAGTAGGGTTTAGTCCTGGAACCCAAACCCCCAAAGGAAGATCCAAGAAACAAAGATGGTCTAGTCCTGGAACCCAGCCCCCAATGGAAGATCCAAGAAACAGAGATGCTTAAAACTTTTGATTCAATCTTTGTGGGGTCCCGAAGCCCGTAGGCGCAGTCTTAAATTCAGAGTACTGTGAACACAAGCCCTTTTGTAGGGGTTGCGTTATCCTAAACCCTAAAACCCTGAACCTGCGCCAGTTGTAGGCACCTGTGCAGCTGGGAGCTCTCACCCTATGTGTATACCAGAGGCGAAAAAATCCGTAGGATTTTTAAAGCCGTAACTTCCAAAATCCTAAAACCTGAAATCCGAAGTCGTAAAATACCCAGCGCCCTATGCCCCAAAACCATCTAAACCCTAAACCCTAAACCCTAAACCATCTAAAACCCTTAGCCCTAGGAGTTGCCATCAGGTCTCGCAACCCAGCGCGGGAGCCCTGCAGCAGCAGGAGGCCTCCTTGCAGGTCACCCAGCTGCTGCAGCCGGCCCGGGTACTGGGAAGCTTCTTGATTTAGGGTTTAGGGTTTAGGGTTTAAGGTTCAGGGTTTAGGGTTTAGGGTTTAGAGTTCGGTTTTTAGGGTTTGGGGGCTTGGGTTGCGGGTTTAGGGTTCTAGGGCTATAACTAGGCTGACTGACCAACTAGCCCTGGGGCTCCAAATAACCCAATGTAGGTAATATTTGTAGATGTCGGTACCCAATCAGGGTTAGAGCCCCTCGGGTAAACAAGTGTAGGACACAGTAATGAATCAGTTGTTTCACTGATCAGCTTCCTTAGTTGTTGTGGCTCTCAGTCTAGTGGTCGCAGTGGCGGTGGTGACATGCATATGCTTGATAGGGCGCACATTGGGCTAGATGGCGTGTTGTCATTGAATTCCCTGCAGCTCAAGCCCAGATTCCTAATCCATATATAACCCATTATTGTACTTTCCATTTTCTTTTCCATTATCCCTATAATATAACCCCCTATGATAAGCCCATAGCATGCCACGCTGTCCTCTGAAATTGGCTAGGCAGCCTTGGGAATATCAGCAATTCATTGTAGGAGTCCTGGCATTGAGATTCCCTTTGCTCCAGGACGGCTCTCATACCCGACCCTGCAATGCAAACCCATATGAGCCATAGTCTAAACTCCTTGAAGGGAGTTATATGGGGCAGTATTGTAGGGGGTATTAAAGGGGATACTTGGAGTTTAAACTATGGCTCATATTTGGCCAATCCTACTAATTTGCCGCAGGAGAGGGCCCGGGCAGCCGCATCCCGCCTTCGACACCTCACAGCGCCGCCGTTCAAGGACTACGTTTCAACGTCCATTCCGGAGACTGCTACAATCTGCTGCTATAAAGTCACAAGTGCTTCACATGAGACCCGCATAAGCCACAGTGCCATAGTCTAAACTCCTAGGATCCCGCTTAAAAAGCCCTATAATAGTCTCTTGTGCAATCCCTTGTATAAGCCCTCTAAGGAGTTCAGACTATAGCTCCCATATAAGCTTCTTGTACACGAACAACCCCAGAAAGGATCCCAGCATCTCTGGAAACAGAAGATCTAAGACACTCCACCATGCAATCACCTGGTTTAGGGTTTAGGGGTTTAGGGTTTATATGCAATCCGTAGTATGCTCCCTATGCGCATGCTTGCTGTTTGTGAGAAGGGAACAGAAATCACATGGAAAAGCAAAGGACAATTCAATGAAGACGGGTTGTTAGTGACATACAGGGTTTAGGGATGACTTGCCGGTTGTTAGACTACTCCGCCATTAGGGTTATTGAGTTGGCGGCTACTGCAAGGATCCGCGCATCCATTCCCTACTACCAACCAGCAAGTAGAGTTCCCTCATGAGTGCAATATTCCCGCAGTGAGTGGGTCCTCATTTCTTTCAAAATGCTGAGCCCTAAACTCACAAATCTGGATGGTCCTTAAGGATGCCCTTTGTTATGAGAAACCCCCCGCGCAAGCGTTTGTCCCCTGACGCTCCCCATAAAGCAGCTTAGTTAGGTCCTCATTTTGGGAACCCCAGAAACTAGGTACCCCAGTAGTACCCTTTTTTCCTTTTTATTTGGGGTCTCCTTATTAAAGCTGAGCATAAGGAAAAAGGATACCCTCATTATTTTTGGTGTTCCTGGGGAACCTAATATTACCCTAATATAACTCTAATATTACCTTAATATAACTCTAATATTACCCTAATATAACTCTAATATTACCCTAGTATAACTCTAATGTTACCCCAATATAACCCCAATATAACCCCTAAGGCAGTAACCTTGAGAAGCCCGCCCGCTCACATGTGTAGCTCCGAGGAGGTCGGCTCCATACAAGCCCCCGACCCAGTGGAGGTTTCCCAAAATTAGGGGTACCCTTTTAGGGGTCCTTATGATAAGGATTATAGTATATTGGGGGTCTATATATCCCTAAACCCTAAACCCTAAACCATTGGGGTCCCATAATTTTGGGAAACTACCAGGAAGTGCGAGGGACGCACCAGTTTGGTGGGATCTTCAGGGCCTGCGGGGTATTCACGGTTTCTGCCTCAAAGTCGAAAACATGTTTGTATAATATTGAAGCCTGAGAAGGAGCTTACAGCAGAGCTTTTATGAGTATCACAATGGAAAAAACGGCTTAGGTATTTACGTTTTAGTGCGCTGTTTGGCGTTATGTGTCTAGGGCTTGTGGCTTTGAAGGCTTGTGCAGTTTGTGAACTTAGGGCCCGTTTCATGGTTGATAAGGTTCAGAGTGGTAAGTGGTAAACGTGCATCCACCTCTCCACGCTACGTCATGAAACCCCAGGACTGACAGTGCTCCAGAGACCCTGTGCAGTGCAAGGTATACCCTTCATCAACCATTGCTTGGCGTGAGTCGGAGCGCAGGTGGAAGCTACAAAGTGGTATAATAAATCGGGTTACTATTCCAATATAAGTTGGGTCATGTCGCTTGACAGTCACTGCCTTAAAGGGTTGTATGAGGGTTCTGTTAGAATTGGTAGTTCTTACTAATTTCTACCTCTAGTATAATGGGCACTAGTAGTTCCTCATACCCTGGATGGGAACAATCATGTGGTAGCAATCATAACCGTATACCCTGAACCCCCAAACAGTAACCCTCAATCCGAACCTTAAACTCAAAATCCAAACCCTACACCATAAGGTGGTCTTCGTCCTTTGGAAGATGCAGTCGCGACGTCGACGGGTCCAGGGCCCAGAGTTGAACTTTCACTTCGGGGGGTCCTCAAAAGCAGGGTTTAGGGTTTCAGGATTTGGTGTTTTGGGGTTTAGGGTTTCAGGGTTTTAGGGCTTAGGGTAATCTGGGGACCCTAGAGTTTTTTGGGGATTGTATAGGATTATTGGCGGGTCCTTCTGAAGAACTACATAAAGGATCATGTTGAGTAGAAGGTTGACGAAATTCTGGCCTCTTTGGGGGGCTCCTAGCAAACACCAGGGTACCCTCCAGAGGATCAGATGGTTGATGACCTTTCAGTTATCGCACATGTCTCGCGCGGATGCAAGAAACGTTGTGTGCCTTTCCATCCAGATTCCCTAGGAGATCTGATAAACCGGGTCGAGGGTTCAATCAGACGGATGAAAACATGTAAGATGAAACGGAAACTGGGCTTCGGTATATAAAAGGAGATATGCACAAGTGTCAGAATCGCAAGCCATGAATGGTCACGGCATGACACGAGTTTTGCATGAGGTCCCGATACATAGTGAAAAGCTGCTTAAGACACTCGGGCACGGCAACATGATTTTGGGTACTTAGCCTAAACCCTAACCCTGAAACCCCTAAACCTTGGTACGGAGAGCATGGAGTGAATTTGCTTCCTCCCTGCTATCACCAAAGAAATGCTCACGCATCATCTTTGAGAAATCAGTTGACATATGTGACCATACTTGATATCAGCATGTGGCGGAAAACTCCTAAGCTCATACCTGCATAACCCCAACAGAAAGCCCATGTTCGTATGATTGCCGTCGCGAACTGTGCCTCCTATGCTCCCAGGCCTTTACCAGCCTGTTGGCCTATCGGAACAAGATGGCCGATAGAGCAGACCTTCAGGTTCCTCGGCGTTTTAGGTTTAGAGGTTTGGCGTAACTTACTGGCAGTGAGTAGGGAATAAGGGAATATAATCCCTGTATAACCTCTTACTTTATTCCCGACTAACCACCAGTAATGTACGATGTAGATTGTGTGGGCATGAGACCTTCACCTCAAACTGGGCCGGATAATCTACGTCATCTTCGATGGGTCGGTCAAACTTTCCTTCGTTCGCTACTGCTACAAGGATTCTATGCCGGGGATGTTATCGGAATGAAGGTTTGGCATTGCTTAGGTCATTCCTACTTAGGGTAACAGTTACCGCAAGAGGTAATGGAAGTTAAGATAGCCTCTTAACCGCTCTTCAAAGGGCGTTTACCGCGGGGGGAATGGCCAACGGTATGACAATTGTTCTTTTGGGGATGCTGTCTTGCCTTATAAACAAACTCTCAACCTTAAACCCCAAAACCCAAACCCTCAACCCCACACCCTGAAAGAGCCGAAGAAAAAAAACTGAAACGTAAACCTGATTGTAAGATGATCCCTTTCGGGCCGAAACTTGATTGAAACTAGGTAAGGCAAACCTATAAGGGTTCAGGGTGGGTTTCGGTTTGGGTTCCGGATTTAGGGTTCCAAGAATTAGGTGTACCATTTTTTGAAGGTTGCCATATCATAAGGATTCTAGTATATTCTTGTATAAATGGGGTTCCCCCTACTTATGGAAACACACCATATCCTGTACTCTCTGACAATTACTACCATGGAAAGCACACGTGTTTCGTCATCTAGCTATTTAGGATTTAAACCACAGATAAAGAAGAATGAAGGGGGCTTGGTATTGGAGTTCCGGATATAGTCCCCTGAAGTAGATAGAATATGGCTTTGGGTATATTGCAATACGATCCCCAAATACCCCATATTCTATTTACTGAAGCAGGACTATGTCCATGATTTGCTATAGATGTGGACTGTGGATTCAACACCAACGAAGCATCCCGTTCCTCCCTGTGGAAGCCTATTAATGGCGGTAGTTTCCCAAAACAAGGGGACTTATATATACCCATATAACTCTATACAACCCTATATATCTCCTATAAACCCCCTTTAAGGGTAATGCTCAACGCCTTGAGGCCGTCTTGACGGCCTGGCATGGTGTCTCGAGACCATCGATGGACAGGCGGCAGCACGGACCTTTCGCGCGTGCATAGTGATACAGGATCCAAACGATTCCAATAAATCGTTGAGTTAGTTTCTTCCATCGCTCCAACTGGGTTGCTGTTAAGAAGAAACTTAAATTAGATTACCATAATGAGTATATGTATACATACTAGTCAATATGGTTTCCCCAAAGTAGTAACTTAAATTAAGGTCCTTAACAGCAAGCCATTCAAGGGGGAGCCTTGGCCAGCTTTTTCTGAGCGGTCTTGGCGCGACACACTGCCATGGCATTTCTTGAGGAGGGACCCTTATGGGGACCCTTGTAGCTTATTGGAGTAATATGGGTACTACCTGGTCTATAGGGGGTTATATAAGGCCTATGCAAGGGTTATATAAGGTAATGGGATTAGGGGTCCCTATTAGGGGTCCCTCCTACACTCCTCCAAACTAACATGGAAACCCATATAGTCCCCTTTTAGAAGGACTGTAGTCTTTATGGGGCCCTTTTTGGGTTTCCATGTTAGTTTCCGGGAGTGTAACAACCCTTGAGCATTTCTTGGAGTCTCACTCAAAGCCACTCTGGGTTTCTGTTTTTCTCCCGCTGTCAGGCTACTGGACTCAGAGTTCAAGGACGCTTTTTGCACTAGTATGAGACGTATTCCCATCACTATTATTTTTATTACTAACATTATACCTAGTAACCCATTACGATTATGACTATTAGTAGTATGAGTGGTATGACTAGTTTGGTTATCATTCAGGAGAAGGCTGTCGCAGCACAAGGGACTTCAAGGATGAGTGTGTCTTGCTTAAGCAACCCCACGCGGTTTAGGGTTTAGGGTTTAGGGTTTAGGGGGGGTAGGTATTGCGGAACCTTAGGGAACCTTTGGGAGTGCTAGGATCAGCAGATTACCTACCGCCTTTGAACCACTCCCCTTAAGAAGATTCTAGTTTTACAGGGTCTGGGCGTTGCCCATGTACTTGTTTGGAGTTGTTATAGCATTGGATGGCGGATTCAAGGACATCCTCTCAGTAACAGCGGCCAATCCAGCCTGGCTGGGATTGTGTCTGGGCTACGTACCCCAGTAGTACCCTTGTCTACTTTTTTTTGGGGTCACTTTATTGAAAATGAACATTACAAAAACGGGTACTTTGATTATTAAGGTGTTACTGGGGAACCTAGTGGGGTCTCAACGCTATGTATCCTTCAACGTCTTGGGACCTGTTGTTGTTTTCCATTTTGTAATTCTAGAGCCCACAATTTCTGTGAATAGCTTCAAAAAACCTTAAATCCTAAACCCAGACTGCCAACTCTAAAGCCCTGACAGCCTCAACCCTACACAAATCCCTACACTCCAAACCCTAATTAAGGCTCCAAAGAGCCCAAGGTAGGTAACACCTCTAGACTTCAGGATCCCCTGTTGGCATCTTTTATGTATTCACAGCCCCGGCGGAACCCTAGTTTCCATTTCAATTTAGAGTTTAGGGCTTAGGGTTTAAAATTTAGACCCTAAACCCTCAACCTAAACGGTAGTTTCCATTTTCTTTTCCATTATCCCTATATAACCCCTATATAATAGTCACCTGAAACCCATGCGGGGCAACTCGTGGAGGATCTGACGAAGCTGCCTGCACCTGAACCTGTTCGGCAGGTGCGCAGGGCATGTCAGGCCTCGCTAGAAGCCAAAGTGGGGCCTTCCCCAAATCCATCTTTTTTGGGGCCTCCCATAGTGCGAACTACAGTGTTTTAGGGTCTTTCTGGGGTTCCCACTATCTTCGGGAATTATACCACAACCCCCCCAAATTGCCCAAAGAAAGCCTGAAATTGTGTAGGAGACCCCTAAAGCAAAGGGCATGCAGGAGATCAGCAAACAGCGAGAACGCCCATTTAGGCGAGATTCCTCTTCCAAATTGTGAGCCTTGGCAGATGTGATTGCGCCTGAATCCTGAACCCTGAAGCTTAAAACCTGAAACTGGGCGGTCAGGCAGGTTTGATTCTCCATCCCTGTTGGCTTATATAACCCTAATATAGCCCCAATATAACACTAATGTAACCCCATATAACCCTAATGTAACCCTAATATAACCCTACTGTAACCCTTATATAACCCTAATGTAATCCTTTTTGGGCTCAATGCTTGCCGACCGCTTGCAAACCTCCTAGCTCGAATCCTCGACCTCCCAGCTGCCGCCAGAAGCGCTGCTGCCTGAGCTCTTTTTGGGGGGTTTCCCCATAATAATGATTATAGTATATTGGGGTCCCCCTATTTTGGGAATCTACCATTTATGAAAAACAAAAAGATGTGCAGGGTTCTGGGTTTCAGGTTAAGAGTTTAAGGTTCAGGGTTTAAGGTTCGGGGTTAGCGTCTAAGGGTAGAAATAATGCAGGGATATGTATATGTTCATATATGTACATATATATATATAAGTAAACATATATATATATTTGTACATAGAGGGTTTACGGTAATAGGGCATAATGGATTGGAAAGAGGGATTGCAAAAACATTGTCTGCTGAAAGGCGAGAGAGTAGCCTGGTGCATTGTTTCAGACTTTGTCTTTACGCTGCGCCCTGCGAGGTTGCGAAAAGTGCATGGCGCCAAAGAAACAGCAGCCAAAGGTGGAGGAGTCTTGCCTGGTCGACGCCATGCTGTTTGGTAGTACTATGATTCCACCACATGTTCCCACTGCTGCTACTGCTGCTCCTGCTCCGACCCCTACTACTCTGACTCCTGCTGCTGCTTCTGATGCTGCAGCTTTTACTGCTGCTGCATGATGCCCGCAAGGCACAGCCTCATGGATGAAGAAAGGCTTGGGAACCATGTACAGTCCCCCTTAAGTAGATAGAACATGGCTTTTGGTGTATTATAGTAAGATCCCCATCTACTTAAGGGTTATATTCTACTTCTGTCTGTTCATCTTTTCTTTTTTTCTAGTTCTATCTACTTGTTTCTGTTTACACCAATGCATTTCAATACCCAGGGTCCCCAAGAGAAGCCCTAAGCCCTATAAAGCCTAAACCCCGAACCGCAAACCCTAATCCCTAAACACTAACCCCAAACCCAAATACCAAGCCTTGGGTCAGGAGGAGGTCCCAGTGCAGGAATCCGAGGACCGCCAGCAGCTACCTATACTCCATTTAGGGTTTAGGGTTTAGGGTTTAGGGGCGTAGGGTCTACATGGTCAAATTAGAATTTTCGGTTGTACAAGTTGGCCAGGTTGTGTTTAAACCCAATGGGGAACATAGAGTTCTAGCTTTCGAGAGTACCCCAATGCGGAACCAGTATCACGGAACCATAATATACAATAATATCTAAGGGTCTCTCGTCCCCTATTCATGGGAAATCCCGTAATCATTGAATTAAGTATACCTAGGAGCCCCTATACATGAAAACCCCCCATCACATTGAACCCTAGACTTTAAGCCCTAAACCGCAAACCTTCAAAACCAGGACGAGCCTGAAGAGCCCGAGATTCTTACAAAGTGCCACCCCTGGATGCTACAGGGTTGAGGGTTTAAACAAATGGGTTCTAATGGGAACCCCAAACAGCGAACCCCAAGAATATTCCCATTATATTCCTACTATATTCTTGGTGTTCCGATTAGAGTGCTGCTAGATGCTAGAGCTGTTTGCCTCAATCAGTCCGCAAAATACCAGCATCAAAATGGAAGGCAGAATATGCAGGGTTTCCTTATGTGAGCTATAGTCTAAACTCCTAGTATCCTCCTTAGTAACCCCTTACACTACTCCCTACATAGTCCCCTATACAACCCCCTTTAAGGACTTTAGACCCTAAACCCTGATCCCCTACATAACCCGCTTTAAGGAGTTTAGACTCAAGCCTATGTGGCTGGATAGATCCCTAGGGACGGCGCCTCCATCCTTGTAATCTTATGCTGCAGGTGTTTGCGGGCTCCCGGAAACCTCTTCTACGGTGAGGTCAAGGCATTTCTGTGTGGGTTTAGGATTTAGGATTTACGGTTTCGGGTTTTAGGCTTTAAGGCTTTGGCGGTTGTGTGAGCACTTGTCCAAAGCGGTACTTGGGCCCCGGATTTTGAGCAGTACCATTCAGATAAGGAACCTTGGAAGGAGCTCTATGGGGTAGTAGTACAAGGGTTATTAAGGGGAATACCAGGAGTTTAGACTATAACTCGCATGGATGCCGGATGATTGAGAGTCTGCCAGTTTTGGTATACCAGATGTTACCTTTAACTTGATACAAGCCCTGAAGTGCACGGATGGTGTGAGCTTCTACCGACCTCAGGAATGCATAGCTCAGGCTTCGGGTTTTAGGGTTTAGCGTTTAGGATTTAGGGTTTAGGGTTTAGGTTCTAGGGTTTGGGGTTTAGGGTTCAGATGCATGTCATGAGAGATCTATCCGCTCACGGCTCTCCTCAACCTCCCAACCTCCATGCCCCAAAATTTCACAACACCAATCCTAGAATGCGATACGTCTAACCGATATAGTAGCTTCCATTCTCTTTTCCATGCCCCGATATATCCCTGCATCTCCCTATGAGGCCGGCTACAAACAGCGGAAAGGACAGTGGATCCGACATGGCAAGGGCCAGCAGGCCCTGATGCGCATTGTAGCCCGATTTAGGGTCCAGGGCCCAGGGTCTAAGGTGTAGAGTTTAGGGCGATGTCAGCGGGGTAGGTACCATCCGGCCTCTGCTGAAACTGCGCCTAAACCCCAAAACTTATACCAGGCCTGATCTGTTTGCTACACGGCTCACATTCCTGCAGTGCCTTGGCAATCTATACCCCCAACTACTATATTCCTTATTAGGGGGTACCCCTTGTATACCAAAAAATACGAGAATCCTAAACCCTAAACCCTAAACCCTAAGGGGGACCCTCAAAAGGGGACCCCTACGACTCGCACCTAGCAGCCGCCCATCTGAAGGAAATCAGTACTTTGTGAACCCTTGGTTTGCTGAAGGCTTTAAGGGTGTAGGTTTTAGGGCTGAGGGTGTAGGGTTAGGGTGCAGGGTTTAGGGCATAGGGTTTAGAGTTTAGGGCTTAGGGTTCAGATTTAGGGTTTAGGGTCTACTTACAAAGGGCCAAAGGGTTGCAATGAGTCTGTTAAGTGGATATGGTAGATTACCTAATTCTAAGGGCCCTCAGAGGACAAGTATAGGCTCGCAGCCCTCGCATTGGTGGTCCGGAAATAGAAAGTGCATGAAGGGGATCCGCAATGGCAATCCTATCATAGGACTTCTAACATCACCATTGACAGTACCAATAAAGTCAGTCTTTTTACGACTTTTCCTCTGCATGAGGATCACAAACATGCATCTGACCTCGTTTGCTCTTGTTTGCAAGCATCGCTGCCGTTATCATATCCCCTGTACACCCCCTATATTAAGTATACCCCTACCCTATGTGTTCCCTTTATGCAAAACCCCAGATCCAAATTCTGAATCCTAATCCGTAAACCTTCATCCTTCATCCCTAAACCCTAATCCCTAAACCCTACACCAAATCCCTAAACCGCTTCCGAAGCCCCAGATCCAAACGGCGGTGACGCCCTTGGGCCTGGGTCCGAACCAACGTCCGGCCTTTGAAACCCTCATCGTCAGCATCTACGAAGGCCTGGAATTGAGAAAAACATGTTAAAATATATTATAGTATTATATTATACATGATATATTTTGGTATATTATAGTATCTTATGGTATATTGTAGTAAAGTATAGTGCAGTGTGGTATATTAACGTATACGACGTACAATTGAAGTCTTTTTATAGTATATGATACTAGCATATTATAGGGATCCCTTTGTATGGGGCATCCAGAACAATGGGAGAAGCAAAAGAGAAAATGGAGAATGAAATGGAAGCTGTGATGATACAGTCGTGTACAGGGATTTCATGAGTTCCGAAACTTGGGGATCGCTTTATAAGGGTTCCCAACAGGATGGACTGGGGGCAAGAATAGGGCCCCCCTAATTTGCGGACACGTCCGTGTGGGGTGGAGGGGCTTCGGGATTGTATGTGGGATCCTAATGAGGGCTGAATGATGCGGATAGTTGGGTCAATTCCGCGGCTTGGAGGAGGGTGCATCATGGGTCCCCTTATTACTCCGCTATACTACCCCCCGCCTAGGTTCCCCTTTATAACTTAGCCTTGAGTAGTCTAAAGTATCCTTGAAATAGCCGTAATTGAGGGGAAACCTCAGGGGATGGCATGTGGGGTAGTAGGGGAACCCATGAGGTTATCAGGATACCTACATCACCCATCCTTAATATTGGCTTTGGGGGGGGGTACGTGCTTCAGCCATATATTCAAAGCCATGTTTGGGACATCTATGGGGTACATGTTACGGGGGTCAAAAAAATGGCTTGATAGACGTGAGAGGTCCTCCAAGCCACTTTAGTTGGAAATCTCTAGGGTACATGTTGAGGTGGATTAAATGGCTTTGCAGGGGGGGGGACGTTAAATGGCCTGGGTTCTTGGCGTTTTTTGGTAAGGTGTCCAAGTAGAGGTCTTAGGAAGACAGGGGGCACGTCGAAAATGACTCCAGCCATTTTCACATCCCCCCCACCCCCCCCTTAAAGCATTGGCGATATACCCACCAATTCCCCCTGACCCTTCAAGTAAGGGATTTCAAACGAATGTGCAAGGTTCTGTACGCCATGGTCTAAACGCATAGTGTGCCGCTTTATATCCCCGCTTTTTCTCCCCCATATAATCCCCTGTATAGCTACCTATTTAAGGAGTTTAGACCGTAGCTCATGTACGGATTGGATGATTGGAGCTCCACCTGCATTGGGCATTCAATCCATCAGACTTGAAAATCAGTAGGGGTTTCCCAAGATTAGGGGTACCATATGTACGGAAACCACCAGTAGCATTGAGGACTTCTGTCTGGGTGTCTGGGTCATGGGTTTGAGTTTACATCTTTGTACTGGATTATGTACCTGATATGTTGCACGCACTGTTTGGGGCCTAGGGCGAGACCTATTACGACACACCATGTGGCGTTTTACTTGGAGTGCTATAAAGGCTGTCGTCGCATCCCCTGGTGCGTGTTTAGGGGGAAGTAGGAGATAGACAGCAACAACCAACGACATCGAAGTTCTGATACATGGGGCAGTTTTAGCTTATGGTATAAGCTGGCTATATAGAATTTGCAGGCACTTGGGAGGAACTCCGCCCAGTCTGAAAAGAGCCATGTCCTTGTAAGGCATTTTCTCCTGGCTTTCAAAGCTCAGAACAGCAAGATGCAACCCAGCATCCACCTTGAGCACGGCGGTGATTGATGGCAGCGCTGCAATCCAGATATCAGGGATGACTTGTGCAACTTGACCCCAAACTCTAAGCCCTACAAGGGGGCTTGTGTGGCAAAAGGCGCTGTCCTCACAAGGTGGTTGCATTGAACAAGCTTTCTCTGCACTCCTGATTCCGTACTGTCGATGAAGGGAATTGCACGCCACCTAAGACCCTTAAGCTGCCCATTTTCCTGCGCTCGGGATGATGCAGGATCTCTGTCATGAACAGCATCAGGTGCTTGGGAAGAGGATGCGCCATGTGGCGAGGGCAGCTACCGATGGAACCTGACCTGCATAGCAGCATGATCATATATTTAGGATTAAGGCTAAGAGTTATATGGGAGTGTCTCTAAAATGGGGTTATCCTAGGGACCCTACGGTGGATACTAAAAATCCTGCATGACCCTCAATACATTCTAGCTTGGGGATATATAATGGTATTCCAGTGTACGAAGGTCATGCAGCAGGATACCTAGGAAGTCTAAGAGGACTCTCTGGATCCTTCTAAGGGATTATGTTATTTGGGGGTGATTTGGAGGAACTCCCATGTGGAAGCTTCCCCAAAAAGATCCGAGGGACATAGGAAACTCAGAATTCCCCTCAAGGATTCTTTTGCATGATTTTGAGAAACGTCTATGTCGATTGTGGGTTCCTTTCAGGTGTCCTTTGTTCTTTTTGATTTTCAGGCGCTTGAGGGGTTACAAATTCGGGGGCACTGTTGCGTTATGGAATCTGTCGTTGACGTCCAGTCTGAATGATTTGGGGGAATTTCCATGTTCGTTGTCCTTTTCATTTTTTGCTTGGCGCTTGAGGGGTCAATAAGTCTAGAGCAGGGTTACGTTATCAAATCTGTCGTTGAAGTCCAGTCTGCCACCAATAGATGGATAGCAGCATTCGGGCAGCATTTAGTCCACATGAGCTGGGTTGCTGTTACGGAACTCCAATTGAATCACTAAAATAAGGAAGGCCGACTATTTGTATCATGTAGTTACTCATACTGTGTCAACTTGTTTTAAGCTCCTTAACAGCAACCCAGTATCTCTCCAGCGCCTCATCCCATTCTCTAAGCCTACAGCTGCTGCCTACACACCCGAGTACCTTTTGTCGCCGCGAGTGCCTGCATGACTCTTTGTCTAGAATCACGCGATTCAGGGTTTCCGGTTTAGGGTTTAGGGCCTAAACCCTAAACCCTAAACGTTAAAGCATCTTGCACGCTGCTTCATTCGGTTATGGTTGGGTATGATTTTTCATACTCATACTGAACTCCAAAAAAGGAGCATCAGGTGATCGTGTCTGATACGATACTATCCGGAAGTAGACGCTTCAATTTAACCCATACATATATGCATGTACGTATCCCAGCACCTTGTTTCCATTCTCTTTTCCAATCGAGTGTCCGGGCCCTAAACCCAAATTGCCTATCATACTTTCTAAAGCCTAAACAAACCAAAAACCTTAAACCCTAAACCCCAACCCTAAACCCTAAACCCCTCTGCGTGTAGTTGGAAAAGGGGGTTGAAAAAACCCTGACGAGGAGCGACGGCAGCTCCTACGAAGGTAACTTTGAGCAGGGGAAGATGCACGGTCAGGGCAGATTTGTTCCTCGCCCAGACGTTCTTGCTGGTTCCTAGTAGGGTTTAGGGATTTAGGGTTTAGGGTTTAGGTTCTTAGTAGGGAGTATGGGAAGATATTAGATAGGGATGATCTTGGGGTTATAGTCCATCATTCCCTACTAACAACGTATGGGACTATATTATATAGGGATGATATTGGGGTTAGACTTCATGATTCCCTACTGACAACCAGCAAGCCTGGCCTCCCATTGGTTAAAAAGTTTAGGACTTGGGATCTGGGGCTTGGGGTTCAGGGTTTAGGGTTTAGGGTTCAGAGTTTAGGTTCATGAAGGTTGTGTGACCTGGGTAGGCCAATCCCAAGTCACAACCATGTTATACCGCTTAGTCTCCTATAGCCTTATAGCTTGTTGTATATGCAGCACTAGCTGTTTGTAATATGCCTACCTAGCGTTTGATGTATTTCGCCAGGGATGTTGTGTGGCTGACCCTGAGAATCTGCAAGCATGCGAATGCCATAGGGCCCTAAACCCCAAACCTTAAACCCTGAGCCTCAAAAC
>CAJNIZ010044105.1:102399-130856 GCA_905231905.1 Symbiodinium pilosum | reverse complement strand
CCAAAGCCATACTCTATCTACTTTATGGGGGCTACATCCCTGGGGAAGTATGGTAGCTTAGTAACTATACATACTACCATAGTTCCCTAGGAACAGAGTATGCAGAGTCATGCAAGATCGTTTGCACTGGACGTCCGACATTCAAAGTGCCATGTGTTCTCAGGATTCCGTATGTCGGGTTTGGGGTGCGACCTTGATAACATAGACGTGAATGGTAGTGTCCCTCACAGTTTGGACCTACAACGGCTTTTGAATGCAAAATGATGCGTGCTTTTCTGCCAGGCGGCCAGCTTCTGCGAAGTACCTATATAGTAGGTGTTTAACATGATGCTTCTCATTTGGGTACTACTACCCACCACTACTACGACGGTTTGCTTGTGGCCACTCCTGCAGATGATATTCTGATCAGCGCGGTTCCTCTCCAACCCCGCTGCTGCTGTTAGGCATGTTCCCCGATGTGAGTATACCCCAAACCCGAAGTAAACCCTGAACTTTCACGTTCCATTTCAGGTGTGGGCTGACGGCAGCTCTTATGAGGGCAGCTGGTTCCAAGGATCGGCACCTTTGTGTTCTGCTTACTGGTTAATCATATGTGGTTTGGGGTTCAGAAGCTTTGCAACCGCTTCTTGTGCGCCAACCCAGCACCACCTAACACTGCGCGCAGTCTCCGCTTATGCTGATTAGGAGCCCGAATAGAGCCCGAAATAGNNCACTTCTGCCAAAAAACATAGAAATCCTTCTTCCTAAAAGCAAGAATTTGGGCACTACGCAGGGGTGGAGGACACTATTTCGGGCACTTTTTCGGGCACTAGGCAGGCTCTATGAGGGCACTTTTGGTGGGCCTGGTAGAACCTTGGTAGAGCCCTGAATAGACCCCGCAATAGCGTCCGATCCACCCTTCATAGTGCCCAAATACATTTCTGCCAAAAAAAACATAGAAATCCTTCTTCATAAAAGCAAGAATTTGGGCACTATGCAGGGGTGGATCGGGCACTATTTCGGGCACTAGGCGGACTCTATGAGGGCACTGGTGAGGCAAATACTTTGGCGCACGGTTAAATCGCAGACTCTGTTTGTTTCTATGGCTTGGCTGTGTCTGAAAACGTAGTACAAGAGACTGAAGCCGCTTGCATGTCCAGGAGCATTTCACGGTGAGGGCACTTTCGACTCCCGATGGGACGGCGGCCGCTACATGCAAGGCCCCCTTGCGTACAAGGTAAGAGTTCGTAGGCAACGTATTTGCACTCACTCCGTGACGACATCTCATCCGGTGTACACCCTGACAGGCATGTCATCACAGTGGGTTTGGTGGTTGTGCTTGCGTAGTGCACTCCGGTTGGCTGGCCGCAGGTGCCTTTCACTACAACTGCTTCCAGAAGTCCGACGGTCGCTGGGTGGATATCTTGCAGCACATCAAGAACCATGAGCTGCGAGAGCACAATGGCTGCAGTTCTTTTGTCGCGAGTCACGTGAGTAGTATTCTATTTGGGGATGTTATGGTACCCGGGTATAGCCCCCATAATTCCTATATAACCCGAACCTATACCCTTCTTCCCTGCAAAACCTACCCCAAACCTTAAACCCTAAAACCCCAAACCCTCCAAATCCTAAACTCTAAACCACGAAAAAACAAGCTGCTCAAGTTGCAGGATCTCTCGAAGGCTGGGTGTCAAGTGCATATTGCGGATATTTTGGTGTTTTATTGGGATAATGGAAAAAGAAAATGGAAACTACCGGGATTATAGGGGTAATATTTGGGTTACATAGGGTTTACCTAAAGCACTGTTACACTTGCTGATGAAGTTGTTGAATCCCACCTTTCACCAACATTGAGAAAATCCCAAAGCAAGCTACCACCGACGCCCTCCCTCTGAGAAGAGTGTGGTCTATTTTAAATTCAGCTATATTGTTCATGTAGTGCCCAGGCAATACCCCTAAATTTCGAGAAACCCCCTGTCTAGCAGAAGCCTGGATGACCAGTAGAGCCACTCCCATAGGTTATCGGAGACTTCTTCCGAACCCTATTCCGTTCATGTATGTGCCTGCAGTGCAGCGGAAGGGTGACGCAATCTGAGGATCATTCACGGAAACCCCCTGCGCACAGAGGCCTGGGGTCTGATTTTGGGCGGCGTCTACAATAACAACATGTAAGGACGGATATACAGGCTGTAAAAAGGAGGGAGCCTCATTATTAGGAACTCCCGTTTGGGTTTTTCTCGAAGTGATGGCTTTTGCTGGTGTGTCTTCACAGTAATGCTTCGGGTTTGGGGAAGCAATCAAAGCAACGCGACACTCGGCTCTCCAGCGTTCTTCCTCAGATTTCTTAGCAGAAAAAATGCAAATCACAAGACCCTAGTGATTATTCGTCAGCTCGGAAACTGCATGCTCAATTCCTGGCTGAAGCTCACCAGTACCAACAGCAAAGAGCGGTGACCAGGCGCTGCATCCTTCACCCAACTGCACTCATGGCTGTTCAGGCAGTACGGGTACTCCCCCATTACCTGCAGTTTAGTAGTACCTTTCCCCTGATTGGTTGGTAGAACCCATTCAGTTGTAGGTAATTGGGGTCACGAGCGTTAGAGCTCTTGCAGAATACGGCATTTCAGATAAGCTCCTGTTCACGATAGTTTTAGAATGTCTTAGACGTCCAAAACCGTGACACTATATTGGGGGGTTTCCCAAAATTAGGGGTACCGTTTTGGGGGTCCCCATTACAGTAAATTGGGGTTTATATTGGGGTCCCCTAATTTGGGGAAACTACCATATAAGCCCTGGCAAGGTTGAAGCCGCCGCAGCAGCAAATGCGTCCGCCTCTCGACGGAAAGGCCGCAGAAAGATGACGAGGGTTTCGGACTTCTGCGTGCTAACTGATGGTATTCCATCGAAAGGGGCCCCGAACAGATGGTAGTTTCCCAAAAAAAGGGGGACCGCAACGTAGATACTAGATCCTTATCATGGGAGCCCCCTCCGAATTATAGGAAACCCTAAACCCTAAACAGGAGTTTCCATTTTGGCTTCCATTATCCCAATATATTCCCATTACCCAATCCATTCTCCCTCCCATAGCGGCCTCTCAAGTGTCGCGTCAATTTTCGGAAAACACACCGATTGAGGGTTTAGGAGCTTAGAGCTTCGGTTCGCGCTTGGGGCTTAGGATTTAGGAGTCAGTGGATGTTAGGGAAGGTACAGGGTTTAGGATTTAAGGTTTATAGGCTTCAGGGTCTCAGGTTCAGGGTTTAGGGTTGGGACAAACTTGAGCGCCAGGCCTTGGTTCGACCTCATCATCAAGAAAGTATACTTTGAGGTTGAGGGTAACTAAAGCCTGAGCATAGCTGGTATACTAACCAAGGTGTAACCACATTCAGGGACTTGAAGGTTTGTAAGTTGGTTGCTAAGTACAGTAGTTTGGGTAGGGTTGCCCTTAACCTCCAAGTAGAGTGGATGATGGGTGGCATTCTTGACGGGCATCAATGCTGATGTCCGACATATCTCCCCACATCCTAAACTTCCTAAACACTAAAAACCCTAAACCCTACACTTCCACAACATTCTGCGCTTTCCTTCCGCAGAGTGATACAGAGTGTGTCTCATTTTTCCTACCACGAATCCAACAGAAAAGTAGGCTGCTGAACACTGTACGTTGCAACAGGGCGGTCCCGGCTTCCAAGCAGCAGCAAAATGAGAACCCCTCCAAAACAGAAAAAAAAAGGAGCCCAATGAGGAGATAGGATACCCTTCTAGTATCACTGCAGAACCCAACACACCTCCCTTACCACCCCCCCAATTGCCAAATGCCAATCTCCGACTGACTCAAACAGCGGGTGGGTCAAGCACTCGCAGGGAATAAGTCCCCCCGCAAAGGCGGTGGGACTCACGCCCCCCGCTCCGGGGTCCGAGGCTCTACGCAGCAACATTGGTGTATACTCCGTGTATACCGACTGTGATAAGGTCGATACATGGAGGTGTGCAGGTGTTGGTGCGTAAGTCCATTGAAGGTTCAACCGGTTCAACAGCTCACATTTTTTGAGAAAGTAGGTGCATCTTGCGGAGGGCGTTGGCCCCCGTTTGGTTCTTCACCTAGAGCTTGGTCTAGAGTCTTAGAGTCTTAAGTGGCTTTGGCATCCCAAAGGGATCTAAGCCAGCAAAGCCATGGCACAAACGAGCCCACGCGCCGGCTCCCCTGGGCTGAAGCAGAACACGCCATGGAATGAGGAGATCCAGAAGCTTCACCAGTTCATCGAGGAGCCAACGCCCCCAATCTCCCTAAGGGGGGTTACATAGAGGGGAATCCAGCAGAAAGTTGAGTCTACTGTACCATTTGGGGTCGGAGAAATCATCGAGCACCGTAAGGCGCCACGCGGAGTTGTGTAAGCCAGCGACTACAGGCTCTTTAAGGAATACATTCCTACATATACGTCCTGACCATGCGCAAAGGTCGAGGGGGAGAGGAAGCAACTCACATGTCCTGCTGTGGCTGTAGATTAAGCGCCCTAAGCCCTAAATGATTTCATAGTTTCGCTGTTCTTTTCGGAGTTCCAGCTGCTCGGCAGGATCAGTTCTGCCGACAAGCAGTGCTTCTGCAGGACTGAAGACGGAGCGTTGACTAATGGAATAAATTCTGCATGACCCTAGATTTACTACCGTCATTCACAAGCTCATTCTCAGGGCGTACGAAGATAAAGTGATGCAGGATTTTGTCGGTTAGCTGGATGCACTGCCTCAGTTCTTGTAGCTTGCCATGTCTGGCAGTTCGAAAGATCACGGGAAAACTAGTCTTATTGGGGGGTTAGTAGGGAATAGAGGAATATACTCCCCACATAATGTGTGCCCTTCTTCCCTACTGGCTCCCACTGCGGTGAGGGTCTGGTAGGTCCATGGAGGATAAAGGGAGGCAATATCGATGGAAGTCATCTGTTCCCCTAATACTCCCCTCTATACTACCGTTCCCCCTTAGTTAACCTTAATTAGGCTTAATTACCCCTCTATAACCTTAACTAGGAGGACCCAGGGGGAGTAGGAGTAGGGGTGGGTAGGGAAACCCATGAGAAAGAAAGGCTGTTCTGAACAAGATGTTGGCCCTTTGTGCTGTCCATTTGACTTGGCGCATTGATGCCGATGGGGTCGACAGATCTCAGTTGCTTCAGGGGTTATATAGGCGTTAAATGTGGATGTACTACCCCAATGATGGAACACAACATGGCAAATGGGTTTATAACGGGGATTGCATACAGAATTCTGGTTTGGGAAACTTAGTGAGTTCGTTCGAGGGTCTGTACCTAATTGCCAAGGACGCCGACAAAGAGGCCTACATCTTTGGCAGTCTTCGCATCCCTGGACCCCAAACCCATGCCATGATTCTACAGGACCATACAGGCCAATGCACAGATCAACTCAACTCATATAGCTGGCACCGAGATCGCCAGCCTGTTGCAGAGTGCAACCCTAAATCCTTAACCCTAAGCCCTTAACCCTCAACCCTTAATCCTCAACCATTAACCATAAACCCTCAACCGTTAACCCCAAACCCTCAACCCTTGACCGTAAACACTCAATTCCTAACCCTAAATCCTTAACCCTAAACCTTCAATCCTACACCCTCAACCCAAAACCCTCAACCCTTAACCCTACACCCTAAACCTGTCCCTTCTGGCCAAAAAAAGCCAAACACAGGCAGCTCGAAACCTACATATGAGCCATAGTTTAAACTCCTTAAAGGGGGGTTATATATGGGATTATGTAGGGGAATAGTATAGGGGATATTAAGGAGAATACTAGGAGTTTAGGTTACCGCTCATATTATCCCTGATCAATGGAAGTAACTTTCAATGAGAGTTGCATGCTGTGTGAGAGGCCCCCAAAGTCCTCCAGCATTCAGCACGACTTGCTCCAGTAGTATCCCTTTACAATAACATGCTTATGACATATTCTTGTTATTCCCTATACCCCTTGCGTAGTCCCTACATTGCCTTGAAAAGCATAATGTTAGCAACTGACAGACTTAGGTGCAGGTTGTTCAGTTGCCGCATCCCTCCCCCTCTTTAAAAGGCTGCCCCCGCCAGGGTTTAG
This sequence comes from Symbiodinium pilosum, assembly GCA_905231905.1. Classification (NCBI taxonomy): domain Eukaryota; class Dinophyceae; order Suessiales; family Symbiodiniaceae; genus Symbiodinium; species Symbiodinium pilosum. The sequence continues at coordinate 124,790 of CAJNIZ010044105.1, read as the reverse complement.
GGTTTAGGGTTGATATTTGGAGGGAAGGGCGGGTTCATAGTACGGATGAATGCAGTCTATCGTATACGACTAGAACCCTAAGGGTCCAAGGACCCAAATAATAGGGTTTTAGGGCGCAAGTACCATTAATAGTCTAGTATTTGGGCCCTAACACCCCATTATTTGGGTCCTTGGACCCTCTAGGGAACAAAGGATCATTGGAGGGGTTTTCCAAAACATTGGCACTATTGGGTAGGCCTTCACAGCCTGAACCCTAAACCATATTCTGAGTAGTATTTTATTTGGGGATACTAGGGTACCCAATATAGAGTAAGATTATATCCTCCTTTTGGGGTATAGTATTTTGTATTATAAGGAATATGCATTTTACTAGGTTCAACCAGCAAAAAGGCTACTCTATTCATTTCTCAGAAATGGAATTCCTTGAGAACGACATGCGCAGAATCTTGGAGGTTCTCCATATTCCGCTCCAGTCGTTCACGCCAAATAAGACGGGTCCTCAACCCTGAACTGAGGGCTTCTAAAAAGGAACCCTAAGCCCGTGAACCTTACGCCATGTACTGTTGGCGGGGTGAAAAGAGCGCTGCCAAAAAGCTTACTGGTGGTTAGTACGGAGGAAGTGAATGTAGTTCTTATGTAATTCCTATAATGAATTCCCTAATTCCCTACTAACCTCCCTAAACCCAGACCCGAAGAAAACAAACAGGAGCTGATGCGCCCTGTTCGATTGTCTCCTCCCCTGGCACCAGCTGTGGCTCCCGTGCCGCAGCCTATGGAGAGGTCACCGAAGTCCAAGGACACGGTGCGGGCTACTGCTACTGAAAAGATGGTGCCTGATAGCGGTTTAGGGTTTAGGGCTGTTAAGAGGATATTGCCAAAGCAATCCAATCAACAGGAATTTGGAAAATTAAATGGGAACTGGACTATATAGGGTTTGATACGGATAATTGTCAGTACTTGGTCCTAGGTTCCTGCATAATCATAGTAGCAGGTACCTCAAGTGGACTTCAACATGATACTGCCGGCATTACACTATTTTTTTCTACAGGACCCTGGGATCTATATGGAATCATTTTTGATGCCTCCCAAAAATTATTTAGGTACATTTATTGAGGATTGCCGGAGGCCCTGTTGAGAATTGCATAGTCCTGATTTTGCGAAACTCCAACGCTTCAAACAGATCACATCGAGAGGTCGTCAACAATTGGTAGTTTCCCTTAAAGTCAGGGTCCCTCTGTATTTACCCAACATACTATATTCTTTATTCTGGGGACCCCCAAACCCAAAAAGGTAACCGCGATGAGCAAATCTGATCCTCTTTCTAAGTGATGTTCCTCTCAGTGGGTCAGGTAGAGCCAAGTGAGGGACCTTGCTCGAGGCCTTAGGGTTTAGGAGTTTAGGGTTTGGGGGTTTAGGGTTTAGGGGCTAGGGTGATGTTGGAGTGTTTTGGGTTTGTATCGGGGTATGCAAGGATATGTGGGGACATAGAGGGTTCAGAGGGTTAACGGTTTCCGGCAATAGTGAACTCTTTAGGGGTTCCCTTCAATAAGGATTGTATTGCATTGGGGTCTGTATTGGGGCTCCTCGTTGTTGGAACCCCTAATTTATGAGCATAGATGCACGTGTCAACGTACCTTCCATTGTGCCCCTTGGAGCTCCTACCGCAAATTGAGATGCACATTGAAATTACAAACTAAACCCAAACCCCAAGCCCAGTACCTGCACCCTAAACCTCTTCTTGGCAGGAGGATGCGGAGGTGATTTCCGAGACAGCGGCCGGTGGTATCAACCTGCAACACTTTGCCAGGCATCCGGTTTAGGGTGTAGACTTTAGGATTTTAGGTCTCAGTAATGCGAATAGCAATAGTAGTAACAATAGTATTAGTAATAAGACTGGTAACAGTAGTAATATTGGCAGCCATAGTAATGACAATAGTAAGAATAGTAATAGTAATAATGGTTATAGGGCTTAGTGTGTGAATGTCAGGCATCCGAACACACTGTTGGCATCTGGCGGACGCTCTGACGTGCAGTCGGAGAACTCCCTGAATCTGCGCTCGATCAGAAGATGCTGTATGACGTGTATATTATGATACATTATGGTATACTGTAGTATATTATAGTATATTATAGTAGACTATGGCATATTCTGGTATAAGATGTTTTTGGGTTTGTCAGTCCAAAGAGTTCTTAGCATATCCTCGGAGCATGGAGCTTCAAACTTAGTTTGTATCAGGTTTTCAGAAGAATCTAGCCCGAAAGCACCATAAGAACTGTTGAGCTACTCGTTGCGTTCGGGACAACTTCAGGAACAACTCTGCGGCAGCAAGCGTGGCAGCAGAAGTAGCGGAGGCACGGAATCAGGAGCTCGAACATGCGGACGAGAAGAGAAAGACTACGCTGTCGTTTGAAGTGCCCGAGGATGCTCAGGACTTTGGGTTTAGGGTTTAGGGTTTAGGGAGTATGGGCCCTTAATATGGGCCCTTAGGTTTTTTTTGGATTCTAGGGACCCTTAGGGGAACATGTAGGGTATATGGTAGGTATCTAAGGATCCCAGGGTTAAGGGCCAATGTTAGGGGCCCTAGGTTTCAGCCTTAGAGACAGGGGTGTGTCCTATAGATATTCAGAGCTGGCCTTTTGGGGGGGGGGGTTCTCCAAATACAGCTTACTGTATCAGGGAAAAGATTCGAATGGGCCCTCTTTTGGAAATGTCCATATTCACACTGTAGGGCGTTTACTGGCAGAATGGGGATGTGAAGGGGGGTTTGGAGTAATCACACGGAGAAATTATGTAGGAGCTTCTGAAGTAAACTGATTGGTTTCTTCAAGAGGGGCGCCGTAATTAGTCCTTGTTTCTCGCTGGGATGCCAACAGGCTTTGACCCTTCTTCGGGAATCCGTTGGAAGGACATTCAAGACATGGCGGCTTTTGATGAAAACTGGCAGCCGACCGCTCTGAACCTGGGCTAATTCAGAGAAGCTTTCTGTTTATGAGTTCATATTCCTAGATTTCAGAAAGAGTTTCATCTAGCATCGGATTTGCTGGGTTGTGTAGAGGACTATCCCTAGATGACCCACAGACGCAGACACTCAACTTTTCATGCAGGTTCTACCTTAATCTTACTGGGGGTTAGTTGGGAACAAGGGAATGCATAGATAGGGAGTATGTTCCCATATTCCCCACTAACCACTAGCAGGCCCTAGACCTTCAACCCTGAACCCTAAAAGCTAAACTAATCGAAGGAATGTGGAGACCACGAGGCCCAGTGAGACCACGCGCAGCCGCGACAGCTCTCGACATACCTTTGTGCGGGCCAAGCTGAGCCAGCATCAGGAAGCTGGGGCTTAGGGTTTAGGATTCTGAATTTTGGGTTCAGGATTAGGGCTTAGGGTTTAGGATTTAGGTTTTAGGGTTTAGGATTTAGGGTTCTGTGTTCAGGGGCTTAGGGTCTAGAATGAGGTTTTAGGGATTCAGATAACCCTAGAGCTGGGGAGTTAGAATACGAAGTGGGAGGGCCTGGGGGGTTGCAAAGTTACGGGGCGCTTCATTTGCGGGGTGGGGAAGGTACCTTTAAAGGGGTTTGTAAGGGGGGTATATAGGGTTATATGAGGACTATATAAGGATATCAGGATTATCTAGGGTTTAGGGTGTAGATCAGGCTTCCAGCTTTTGAGTTCCGTTTTAACGGGTAAAAAAGAGTCTGGAGCCTACGGGAGTCCCAGTAATCCTTCCCTCCAAGTGTGAAAGGAGAGTACCTTCTTTATGCTTTAGGATTTAGGGGAGTCTCTTGCAACTGTTTCGGCATATGTCGAGGGACAAAACCTTAGGAATTGTCGTATTTCTCCACTGAACGACTTTGTCCATCAATCGGAAGGCTTGCAAACCCACTGCCAAGGACACGAGCTTCCTGAAAGCGCGGCGCACGTGATCAATTCCCTTAACTCAAGCCGCTTAAGTCTAAAAGCTATGGGGAAAAACGGCCAGCAAAACTATCTGTAAAAATAGGGGACCCCAATATATGCATGAATCCTTCCCCAACAAAAGTACCCCTCATTTTGTGAAACAGCCACTGCATCTAGCAAGGGGATGGGTTAGGCTAGGTGGACCCCCCACCCAGTAATAGTGACTATAATGGATACTGAGGAAGATATTAGGATCCTCTTATATTCCTATTATGTCACTATTACAGCGCGGGGGGGTCCTCCTAAGCTAAACCCTAAATCCTTAACCCTAAACCCCAAACCCTAGATCCTAAACCCTAAACCCTAAGCCGTAAATTCTTCTTATACAACTATTACAGGGTGGGGGGGTCCTCCTAAGGGATGGGATTCATCACCGAGGAGCGAGCTGCAGCTGCCGCCCGTTTGGTGCGACAAGCCAGCTTTTCGCCTGAGAGGGCCTAATTTCTCGGGGTGTTTAGGGATTTAGGGTTTAGGGATTTAAGGTTTAGGGATTTAGGGTTTAGGGTTTCGGGGTTTAGGGTTTAGAGGTTTAGGTTGGGTACTGCCCCCCCTCAGTAACAGTTGGATAATAAATATAATATGGTTATATATAGCCCTTAATAGGACCTCTAACATAGACTGTTACTGAGGGGGGGGCAATACCCAAGGTTTAGGGTTTAGGGCCCCTAAAGAGCGTATGATGATGCTTTCCTTGCTGGTAGTATGACAAAAAAGAAGAATGTATCCTTGCTTTCCACCGCAGAGAAAACACGATGTAAATGAGAGGCGTTGCAAAGCAGAGAGGCCTTTGGCGAAGCCTGGGGATATGTAGCCAGCATGTATGGATTTGAACGGCCTTTCTGCAGGATTTTCTCGGGAATGTGTTCAGAAATTCCCTAATCATGAAATCAATCCCATGGGCGCCAATGGGTTCGGGGGCCTTGATTTTCGGAAATGCCTGAGTCAAAACTTCTTGGTATGGATTTGCGAACGAATCACAGGGCTAGAAAATCTATATCAATAAAAGACACGTTCACATGTTCTATGTCAGTAGCACATTTCAACTTTGCCAGCAGGGAAGCTGTACTTTGTTCTTGAGGGTGGGGGGGGGGCTTATAGTCATAGCAGGCGTGAAGACATGTCAGTTATGGGTTCGCGTGGCGATCATGGGTCTTGCCGTGCTCTAGCAACGAGCTCTGCCTCTGGTTCAAGTACTGTTTTCATGTGTCAATTCTGTAGCCTTTTGTTGAAGGGCTGCTGTTGCACTGCTACATGTTCAGTGGGAAGCGTCTAGATCTGATCCCTACATTCCGCAATCCCGTAAACCCTGAACCATAAACTTATTCCACCTTTCCCTATTACTTGGAGCGTAGGCGGATTTAGTCAATAGGTTAACGAGCCCTATATAGGCCATTTTATCGAAAAATAAATCCTCCCCAAGTCCCCCTGACCGTCCCCTACTCCCTTAAACCCTAAGCCCTAAACCCTAAACCCCATTTCTCAATTCCTTAGTAAGCACCAGGGAGACTGAGGCGCCATCAAGCCCAGACGCCTCTGGCCCAGCGCAAACCGAGTTGTGAACTCCAGACATTCGGCTGCCTTGCTATCCGGGGATTATGTAGGAAGGGTTTGGGACATAGGGATTATAATGGGACATAATAGGGGATATATGGTTACCCCACTAATGTTGAATCAAGCGTACAAACATGGAAAACGTCATGGAAACAGTGTCCATATGGGGTTTTTGGGGTGCTATGTCATGTAGACGCCCAAGCAATGACCAAAAATCTGGTCCACATTCCTTGTAGAATAATTGTAGACGGTTTAGGGTTTTTGGTTACTATGGGCTACCTCAAATGGATTTCACAAATGTAAACATATCTACATGTCTTTCGTAAGTTCTCAGGCCGTTACAGTACCCCATTACAAATCAGCATGGTACAGCAAAAGAGGCCCTACAAGCACCACCGAGCCTTCGAAAGGGACCTATGCGAGTTTCCATGTTTGTCTTGGGGATGGCAGACTTGGCCTACAAAACCCTAATTTGAAACACCGAAACCCTAAACCCTAACACGCTCAAACCCTAAACCTCAAAACCCTTAACCTCCAAAACCCCCAGACCCTAAACCCCCAAACCCTGAACCCTGAAACCCCAAACCCTAAACCCTACATATTACATGTTTGCAATTGCGTTTGAATGGCCGCTTCCAAGAGTCTGAGTCCCCGAGGGGTGAAGGATTCCCTTTTAGGGTTTAGGGTTTAAGGGTTTAGGGTTTTGGGTTTCGGGTTTGAGGATTTAGGCTTTAGGGTTAAGGGTTTGCAGAGATCTTGTCATGTTTGGAAACTTAACGGAGTAGGCTTGGGATATAAAGGGATAATGGGAAAATGGAAACTACTATTTCATGATAGGCTATATCTTGGGGATTATACTAGGGAATATGGAATACATTATATAGGGATGTTTATTCCCTTTCTTCCTTACAACCACCAGTAAAGAAACTACACTGTCGAACCAGCATCGGACCGCAAGACATGCAACCTCAGAGCTAGATAGAAATGCTCCGAGGATACATGAACCTGTCAGTTGGACCTTCCAGACACAGAGAGACAAAACTCCTTCAATTTGGGCTGCAGTGAGAGTCCAAGAGCTGTGTTTCTCTTTCCAGGTTCCCTACAGTAAGTACATTGTAGATCGCATGCTTATGTGGAGGGACATTTAGACCCTACTTGTGGCACACTGGCACACACTCGAGACCCTCAATATTATGCATCAGGGCAAAATTTCTGCATCGTTGGGTTGTGGGACATCTGGTGAATGCTTTCCAGATGTGGTTGTCAGCTCAGTTGCGGTTGCGAGGAACCTTCGTCTACGGCATCATTTGCCTGATCGTGCTAAATCTTGTCCTGCTTGGCGTTGAGGCGGGACCTTTGGTAGGGAGATCATTGCTGGGAGGGTCAGGGGCTCTTAGCAACTGGGTTCGTAGACTCTAAACCTACTTGTTAATTGAGGGGTTCGAGGCACGCAACTGCAGGTGGACCCCCTAAAGATCGCTCCTCAGCATCTTCCGTGTCCAAACCCTAAACCGATGCAAGGTGGATGTCAGCGCGGCCCTGCCTCAGAATGAGGCCGGACTCCACACGACCACCAGTACTCTTTGGATGGTCTGGGGGACTTCGGAAGTAGGTTAATAATGGGGATAGCTGCGGTTGTTACACGGGTTATGGGGTTAATATTAACACGTATATTGCTATTAAGTTTTATTGCTGGCATTCTTGCTGCTATCATTATCGTTGTTGCTGATATTGCTATCGGTATTACTGTTGTCTTCGGACTCCACGCTGCCGCCATTCCTAGCCGGTCACGTGTGGGGATTTCCAAGCATTGGGGGGCTGTCTATTTGTGCTCTTCTAGGCGGTTGCCAACCCAAGATCTAGCTGCGGTCCTCCAGCACAGACGGATCCTTTAGGTTTCAAGAAGGAATCAGTAGGGTTTGGGGTTTGGGGGTAAGGGTTCTAGCGTTTAAGTGAGTTTTAGGATTTAAGGTCTAGTATTTAGGGGTAGAGATCTCCCTGTCCGTGGCACAGGAAGGTTTCTAGGTACCCCAGTAGTACCCTTTTCCTTTTCATTCGATGGTTTCCTTATCAAAGCTGAACATTAGGAAAAAGGATACCCTTATTATTTAGGGGTTACTGGGGAACTTAGGTTTAGTAGCCCAAAGTGGAATTGAGCGGCGGCTGAGCTAGCTCTCCTTTGCCCTGCTCATAGTCACTTGGATCCTGGAGCTCTGTGAAATGGGTACTACACTAAACCCTAAACCTTGGGTGGTGGCCCCCCCCCCCCGGTAACAGTCTATATTAGGGGTCCTATTAAGGGCTTTGTATAGCCATATTATAATTATTATCCAACTATTACTGAGGGGGGGCAGTATCCAACCTAAACCCTAAACCCCCCAACAACAACAATTTGTGTGTTTATCGGAGAATAGAGGATAGATGAAGCAGGGATTTTGTATGGTTGTATGTGAGTCAGTGTACTTGGGGTTCTTTGGAATATCGGTTAGTGTGTATATCTTGTGTCCCACTGTGGGGATCTTAAGCTAAGACCCTGCAAGATATAGTCCCCTATACTAGTCCGCGAGACGGTCCTCATAGACTGCGCGACCGTATGGGTGTCAGGTGCCTGCATGGTTTGCAATTGTGAACATTGTGATCGTTGCCGTGTACACCCTGGAGTCTCGGTACATGAGGGTTTGGGCGTAGTGTTTAGGGTTTCAAGTTGATGAACTCTCCAACTGCCAAAGCAGCGAGCAGCGAATTACAGCTCAAACTCCGGCAGATTGTTTAGCGAATTGTTTTGCCCATATGGGCTCAATCACGCTTCCGCCTCAAAGAAAATTTCTTGCAAATGTTACATCCAAAGCGCAAGTTGAAGCTCTTAGAGGCATTTGCCACATGACATGTACTGCATTCTCAGACTTTTTGGTGTTTCTCACTTGTAAACACAACAATACGTGTCGCTGCGCATGACTTGCCTGGTGACCATGCATGGGACGAAACATCTGCCAGAAACGCAAGTTGGAACGACTGCACAGGCATCATATGCTACTGCAGACGCTTACTTCCCCTCCTCGGGTAACAAGCCTCCCGCTCCCCTATTAACAAATTCTTCCCAGATTACGTGAAGATACTGTGTCTTCATTATTAGAGGGTGGGCAGGGCTCATTATCAGATAACGGGATTAGAGGGGGAATCGTCGGTCATCATCATGGCACCCCCTTCAAAAGGAGATGTTGACAGGCAGGGTTCACATTTCGTCCAAAATGTCAGTGTGAGATCCTAGAACCCTCTTAGCCACGTTCTGTGCAATGGATATGTGCGTGCTAGCAATGAACATCAATGAGCAGTCTAATCGCATCAGATAGGATTGCTTGTGCTGTGTACCTGCAAGGAAGAGAAAACTGAGCAAGCAGTATCTCCGCTGAAGCAGCCAAGGAAATTGCACTGAAAATTGTGGCTTTTGGGCCAAGACAGTTCTTTCGCGGAAATGAATGCTACTGGAACGTTTTCGATTTCGCCATAGTTTCTGTGCCACCTGCCTGCAGTATGATATGACCTGACGTCTATAATATGGTACCAGAATATTCTATGTTGTGCTAATATTGTGTAGGAACAATAAAATGTTGGCTTCGCAGTCATAGCAGCCCCCTTGATGGGTCTATCTCGATTTTGCGGCCGCTGGAAAATGGCGCCAAACATGTTATTTAGAAAATCTATGTAGATTCCATTAAGCATTTAAGTGAAACAATATCGCTGGAACAATAGATTTTCCAAAAATGCTATAATTGTGCGTTTAGTTGAAGTTGTGTGCCAGCAGTGGGATGTTGTGATTGTGGATCTAGTCAGATACCCAATGTGAAGTCAACATTAGTAGCTGTACACATGACAGCATCATACAGTAGAACCGTATAGTTTAGGAGGACCCCCCACCCTGTAATAGTGGTATAATAGGAAAATGAGAGGACCCTAATATAATCCCCATTATCCCCTATAGTCCCTAAATCCTAAAGCCTAAACCCTAAACCTATTATCCCCTATAGACACTATCACTGGGTGGGGGGTCCACCTAACGTATGTATAACGAAAGATCCTCTGTAAACGTATCAGAGCATTGGCTTGAGAGGCTGCTAAGGTCCGGGGGTTTAGGAGTTAAGGGGTTTAGGGGTTTAGGGTTTAAGGCCCCATAGCCAGTACATTCGGCTGGAATTATGGTATTTTTGTGTACTAAGGTCATAGCCCCTATGTACAAGCTTATATGGGTTCACTGGCATTTTCAATAGATTCTCCTTTTTTAGGGGCAACCCTCCTCTTGATGCAAGGTCTATCGGAGAGACGCTGATTGAGATGCTCATCTTGACATCCTCGACGCTTGCTTGCAAGGGCATTTGAATATAACCATTACTATTATTAGTATTTCTTTTATCAATGACTATTACTATTACTATTCCTGTTACTTATGCTAGTACTATCACTATTACTTGACAACTACCCGAGTTGTGCACTCCGTGCTCATTGGTAGATGGGACGGCAGTGGTCTTGGTGCTTCTGGCCCTGTCTTGACTTTAGTGTAAGATTCTCGTCACCCTGAACTAAACCATCAAGCCTAAACCAAACATCCTACACCCTAAATCCTACACCCTAGATCCTAAACCTTAATTCCTAAACCCTAAATCCTACACCCTAAATCCTAAATCCCACATTCCGAAACAAACCTAAACCAAGGAGTGTAGACTCTGCACACTTGCGTGTGCTGCGCTTCCTACGGGTGGCGCGGGCGTTGCGAAGCATCCGCGTAACTCCAATCCCCTTGGGACTTATTTTCCGTTTAATGAAGTGGGGGTTCAGGATTTAGGGTTTAGGGACGAGCGTTTAAGGATTAGGGTAGGGAACCCCAAGGAACTATCAAAAATGCTATTTTTTGCATAGGTTCCAGGGGGATTGCAGGTAATGCGGCTGGTGCACTACATTGGTGCCTTGCGGACCCTCGTGCTACCCGGCCTAGGTAGGGCAGAAACCAAGTTTTAAGCAAGTATTGTGTAACAGCCTTTTAAATTTATTTTGTTAACTGCTGCTTTTGAGAACACTTTTTTCGTAACGCGCCTGTCTAGGATATGGTTTCTCGGATTGTTTTCCTTTCCCTGCGCCTTGTAAATGATCAGACATCTTCGGATTCACCCCTCTCAGCGGTGCTCGGGTGAGTTGAACAGGAGCTAGAACTGGAATATACTTGTACAAAGCCGCAAGGCCCTGCAGCATTACCCCTATTAACAACTTTTACAGGGTGGGGGTACCCTAAACCCTAAGTCCTAAACTCTTATAAACCCTAAACCTTAAATCCTAAACCCTCTTATAAGCCCTGAACCCTAAATCCCAAACCCTTCATAAACCCTAAACCTTAAACCCTTAACCCTAAGCCCTAAACCCTAAACCCTAAAGCATACTCAACTCAGGTTCTCTATTGTCAGCACCATGGGGAGCCTGCTGTGGACCATGCTCCTGCTGGCCTTGGGGTTGCAAAGCAGTGAAGCTCTAGAGACGTGATGGTGCATTCTATGGGTTTAGGGTTTAGTTTTGGGGTTTAGGGTTTAGGGTTAAATTAGGTATAACGGCAAATAAAACGGAAACGATTAAGGGTTACAGGGATTACATAGGGGTTATATGGTGATAACGGAAAATGAAATGGAAACGATTACAATGGGGTTATATAGGGTTTAGGGTCTAGGGTGAATGAGGGGTACATCTTTGGAGGTGCCTATAGTAAAGGTCAGAGTGTTTGTGGGTCAACACGACGTAGCAGCCATTGTTCGATAATTTACTGAACAATGGATGCAGCGTCATCTTGACCCACAACAAAGCTACCGCTGTTTGAGATCCCCCACCCGGTCGTAATCTTCTACCTAAACTAACTTTAAACCTTAGAGGTACCATTCATCGCCCCTGCCAGGTAATGATCTTCTACTTGCTTCCCGGAAGCAAAGTTTGAGCAGCTTACATTCAGGGGTTTGGGTGACCTCCAGGGTTTGGGGTGTAGGGTTAGGGTAGTTGCAGCGCAATCCGCCTAATGTAGGGCCCGAATAACTACAAAGTCTATGGTCCTACGAGTCCTGTACCTTAGACTTCAAAGATGTTTTCGGTTGTAATTTAGTCTTCCACCCTAGAACAACCCTGATGTGAGCGTCGTATTAGTCATCCCACCCAAGTTCCAGCCGGACCAATCTCGAACCAAAAGTTTGGGAAAGAAGGGGTCGTAATAATACTAGTAATACCTAAACCCCAAAGGTATGTAAAATAATAGCCCTAAACCCATAATAGCAGCCACAAAGGCCGTTCTTTTACATACTTTGGGGGTCCAGGTAATACTGATAGTAATAGCAGTATTAATAATGAACTTTGGGACCCGGGGCCTGAGCTCTCTCTCAGTGGTTATCAAGGTTGTACTAGTAGGAGTAGAAGGAGTAGTAGGAGTAAGATAACGCGTAAGAGTAGGAGATAAAGAAGGAGGAGCAGGAGCGGATCTTCACCTGCTTTCAATTGCAAGCCATGGCTTTTAGGGATTTGGGGGTCCCTAATTTTTAGTCTTCTTGCCCACGCTTTATCAACCTTGAAACCCACCGCGAAAAAAAGGTTGCATCCGTAGAATCATGATTTGCAATCAAAGTAAAATCAAAACTACCCTAAACCCTAAACCCTAAACCCTATAGTAATCTGTCGATCTTTCTCGCCTAGCAAGTTTTCTGATTACCACCCCTCCATGAATGCGATGCTGACATTCTAAGCCCGGTCATCAACTCTGCACAAATCCGCTGCAAAGCCAAATGTACCCTCCTACAAAACTAGGTACCCCAGTAGTATCGTTTTCCCTTTTTATTTGGCATGGGGGTTTCCTCATTAAAGCTGAATATTAGAAAAAGGGGTACCCTTATTACTGGTGTTTTTTGGTTTGGTTTAGTGAACTGAGCTGTGCCACAAACTGTGCCTACGGAACCTGAGGGAACCTGATTATGTAGGAAGGGCTGACATAGGGACCTGATAATAATCAACAAAACAATGGGAATCTAGGAATCTAGGTGAGCAAAAAACCAGAGGGCCTGATAAAAATGAACAAAATGATGAGAATCTAGGTATGCAAAACCCAGAGGGCCTGATAACAATCAGCAGGCATGCAAAAACCCAGGCCCCATGGCAGTCCCTTCTCCATTATTAAGGGGTTACTAGGGAACCTACAAAACCTGCCAAACCCAGCCATCCCGTGGCTCAGATTTGGCGTGATCCTCGCGCAGATTGCGACAGACCAATGCAGAAGCCATCAGCAACTGGCTTGCTCTTAAGGATCTTACTTTAAGTTGCTACATTGGGAAAGCCTATTGTTTACTATATGTATATACCCAATATGGTAACTCAATTTAAGTTCCTTAGATCCCTATATTCCCCAGTTTCCATGTCATTTTCAATTTTCTGTTCCATTTGATTCTCCGTTTTGCGGGGAGAATATGGTCTTAACCCTGAACCCTAAACCCCCCACCTACCCATTATGGTAGCTTAATTTAAGTTCCTTAACAGCAGCCCAGGCAAGCCATGTATGGCCTCAACGCACTGCCCACATGTCAGGGCGCGCTCTACATGCTCCTGGGCTGCGTGGAGTTTCTCATAGGTAGCCTACACCTACATTGGTTTAAGGGTTTAGGGGTTTAGGGTTTAGGGGTTTAGGGTTTAGGGGTTTAGGGTTCAGGGGTTCCGTACGAACAAGACAACATGCCAGACTTCCCGGCATATACACAAGGCTTGGCACGGGTGTCTTGAACCACCAGGTCGCAACGGCATATGGGCCAGATGGCAATTAGTGACATTGTGAGCCCAGCGTGGCCCTCTACACCTTACCAACCCCTCCGCATACCATGGTACCATACCGTAGTATGCTAAGGTCATGTAGTTTTTTTGCATTTGTGCATAGACCATATGAGCTATAGTCTAAACTCCTTAAAGGGGGTTATATAAGGTATTATATATGGGAGTATTATAGGGCTTATTAAGGGGGATACTAAGAGTTTAGACTATGGCTCATATCTCCGACCTATGGGCCCAGGTTCTTTTGACCGCACGACTTCGGAGTCAGGATATCTGCAAACAATGCCCGCAAGAGCTTTGTCAAACAAGAAATCAGCCACGCAACAACCAAAGAACATGGGTCAGTACATATGCTTATGATGTATATATTTAAAATAAGTGCGCATACCTGTGGGGATATATACACAAATATATACATCATATATATATATATAGGTATATGTGTACACGCGACTGTTGGCGACCTTTTGCGACAAGGCATTGGAGGTCGGTGCCTGTGAGCATGCTCACGCTTTTCATGGCCGTCAGCGGCGGTTTGAGCTGGACTGAGGACGCTTTGGGTTAAGGATTTAGGGGTGAAGGGAAGGCACTGTAGGAACATGTCCCCACAGTAATCGTACACAACATTTGAAGGTTCAGAGCGTTGGTTTCAGCCCATGCATTTAAACATTTAGGGGGGGTTAAAGGATTGGGGATTGGGAGGTTTCCCAAAAGCAGGGTTGGCATGGTGTTCCTAGACATAACCTGACAGTCAATGGGGACCCTGTTAGGGAATATGTAGGGACATTTTGACAAGCACCCGTCTTAGCTATAATGTAAACTCCCAGTATGCCCCGTAACCCCTATACTGGTCCCCTATATAACCGCCTTTAAGGATTTTGTATTATGGCTCATCTAAGCATCACTCCTCTAGTGCATATATTCAATTCGAGCATACTACTTCGGGCATATGCGCAAAACCCTCGAAGTAGTCAAAAGCGTGGTCTGCGACATGAGCCATGGTCTTAACTCCTTAAAGGTGGGTTGTATAAGGGAGTATATAGGGGACTACTGTAGGGATTATCAAGGGGGATACTAGGAGCTTAGACTTTAGCTCATATGGTCTTAAACCTGGTGCCTCGGCGACGTGTATATTTCTCAACCTCCAGCAGGGGGACCCAGAATGTTTAGTGTTAAGGCGTTTAGGGTGTAGCGGTTCAGGGTTTCGGGGTTCGGGGTTTGGGGGTTCGGGTTTCAGAGCTTCGGGTTTCGGGATTTAGGGTTTATGGTTTGGGGCCCCGCATGACCCAAACCCTACAACCCTCCACCAGTTCAAAAAAAGTTCCCCCACATCCCCATGAAGACATGTTCTTGTCCAGTCCATTCTCTCCCCGCAATGACCAGTGAGCAAACCCCCACTCTGAAACCCTAAACCCTAAATCCTACCTAGACCCCTCAAGTACCCTAAAATAGGGTCTATGCAGCTTCTATTTGGGGATACCTAGGGTCGATAGAGGGTACTTGGGGGTCTAGGTAAACCGTTAAACCCTAGGCACCTAGACCTTCAACCCTTAGTCCCAATCCGAATATCCCTTACATATTCTGGATCAATGTTAGGAATCCTTTATACTTTTTGGGGTATGGGATTCCTTATATTTATCTAAAAAGGATCCTTTTTCCTCCCCTGGGTAATGTGGGCTAAATATTCATATCTATCATACATCCCTATATAGGGGTTTCCTACAATTAGTCGTACCATGTTGGGGTCCCAGGATAGAGATTATAGGGTCCCTCTACTTATGGAAACTTCCATATGAGCTTTGGCTTAAACTCCTAGTATCCCCCTTAATAGCCAATATCATAGTCCCCCTATATCATCCCCTATATTTAAGGAGTTTTGACTGTAACTCATATTGTTGATGGATGAAATTTTGCACCACCTAGGGGCTCTAAAGTACTGTAATCCCTAGGACTTCAGGGACTTAAGGTGGTGCAAGATTTCCTAACCCCCTAAACCCTAAACCCCTAAGACCCTAAACCCTAAAACCCTAAACCCTATTTAAACCCTAGACCCTATGTAACCCCTAAATCCTAAACCCTAAACAACAAAACACACAGCCCAATGGAGGCGCTCCAGCCGCTACAGGAATTCTCGCCCTTCGGAGTCGCCTGTGGCTGGGACAGAAACTTCACACAGAGAAATACGGTTTTAGGGGTTTAGGGTTTTAGAGGTTTAGGGGTTTATGGTTGAGGGTTTAGGGTTTCGGGGTTTAGGGTTTAGGGTTTAGAAACACCAAAAAATGCAGTCAAGGCTAGCGAGAGGCAAGGTATGTAGAAGCATGAACAGTTGGCAAGATTGCAATCCTTGGTAGAATGCTTGTAGAATTTACCCCACAACACTCTTCTAATCATGGAGGCCCTACGCTGTGAACCGCGTCATTGGCTATGCGCCCTCAAAGAAGCCCATAAGATCCTACTATGGTTCATGCTCTACGTACTTAAGGCCCGTCCAGGTATTTTAAAGGAGGACTGGACCCTACCACACTCCCTAGATAATCCCTAATAACAGGAATTTCACCTTCTTTTCCGTTCCAAGTAAACCGTCAACCATAAACCTCAACAACAAACTAAGCCCATTCGGCGTGCTTAAGGGGACCCTTCGATTGGAAACGATTACATCACACTATAGTCCCCCTTAAGTAGATAGAATGTGGCTTTGGGTATATTATGATAAGATCCCCATATACCCCATATTCTATCTACATCAGGGGGACTATAATCCCAACTGTAATTCCAACAGCCCACTCCCTCACTCTGAGCCCACAAAAGGCAGCCAGGGCATTGGATGGACAAGAAAATGGAAACTGCTATTTAGGGTTTAGGGTTTATAGTCAGTTGTGCTCTACCTCCTTTGCGAGGGAGCTTCAAGCAATGCAGATTAGTATGAGATTTTTGACATAGATGTTGGCGCTGAATTAGGTATTTTGTCAAATGAACACATGTGAGCTTTCCAGGTGTGATTTGCTACGTTGTTTCTCGGCGGGAATTTGGTACATGTTCGGCAGCTTAACCCTTTTTTTTAAAAAAGATTGGTTCTGTTTTTTCATATTAGTGGAGCTTTTTCTGTCACCGAAATATGGACATGAGCAGCCGAGGTTATCACAGTCTTCGCTGTCCTGAATGTGGTGACAGGCAGGAAGTCCACTTGCTACATCACACCCTGAAATGTCAAACGCAGAGTTTGTGGCCACAGATATTGAAGCTGTGACACATATTTGTTTCGGATAGAATTCCAATGCAACGCGATTTCTGCTTCCCAAAATGGTCCTTGTCGCACAGAGGACCTTGCAATGACCACGAAATTCGTGTTCATTTGCACTACCTGACTGTAGAATTATGTTTCAGATCAACCGTCGTCACGCATGACTTTTTGCGGAGAACCTAAGAATTTGCTTGCACAGTGCTGGTGAGGCGTTGCAAGTCGTGGCCGGTGGGCAGTGTGAAACAATGATGCGGGTGCAAGCCCAAACTGGGGTCTCACAGATGCTGCCTCAAAAGTAAGTAAGATCTTGTGCATGAGGATGCTAGTTCGCCCCGTACCTAAACCTTTTACATGAAATGCACACAGCCTGAATAATGAATTGTCATTCCTGACCTTTTTCAAGCCTCCGCTGATCCATGCATGGGGGTTCTTGCTGCGACATGTTCTCTCCGGAGGCGTTTTCTGCAACACCGCCATTGCAATTCTGCTGCATTGGGACTTGTGTATCACCTGGACACTTTCACAGATGCTGGCACAAACACTGACATAGGAGGTGCATGGAACTCAGCAACCGCTTGTTTAGGGGTTGATGGGCGCCGCCAAGATCCCACGGTTCAGTTCTGATTTTCTGTTTTGAAGCTGTTCGATTCTGTGCGGCGCATGACATATGATCATGTTACTAGCTAGCATTCTAGTATCCAAGCGGCAGACATGGGGAGCTGGACGCGAACGATCCTGCTGTTTGCAGAGTTTGAGAAGAGCTCTGATGTAGACATACTTTGACCAGAGGTGCCAAATGCCCCATGTTCATGGGTTCTCCTATTATGCTGGACGGCTCACCCACTAATAGTGCCTACAGGGGACAATGATTATATCAGGGTTCTCCTATATTCCTCTCATACCACTATTCCAGGGTGGCAGGTCCACCTAAACGATCTCTCCCGAGGTTCCCATCAATTTGCCCTAGTCAGCTGTAAGTATCCCTGCATCACGTTTGTGCCATGGGAACCTAGGGGGTAGGGTAGTGGTCCTTGTAGTCGGAATACTTAGGGTCAGGCCAAGCATACCTGGCCATGCTGCAACTGGCCACATGGACAAGTTTTGAATACAGGATCTTTCTGGAATGCTGGAGGGACCTATATGGTGGTTGTCAAGATTATGGTCCCTGCTTGGCTACCCTAAATATTAGGTGCTGTATTATAATGGGGATCAACAAGGGACCATAATTTTGACAACCACCTATATTGATTGTCCACAAAATCGGACAGACCCTTGCTGGCCAAACCCTCAATCCCAAACCCTAAACCCTTAACCCTAAACCCTTAACCCTAAACCCTAAACTCTAAACCTTGGGATCCGCAAGCGCTCCTTGGCTGAGGAGAGCGCGCACGCAGACAAAGACATTGCCATCATGAAGCAGGTCAAGAAGAAAAACGCGCAGGCTGCCCACTATGACTGGTTTAGGGTTTAGGGTTTAGGGTTTATAGTCCCCCTTAGGTAGATAGGGTATGGGCTATCTGAGGATCTTATTATAAGAGCCATATTCTATCTTCTTAAGGGGGACTATAGGGGTTTAGCGGAGTTGGGCAATAACATCCATGTGGCTGCGGCCAGGCTGCTCTTGCGAGTAAACGGTAGCCGGGACCAGCACTTGGGGGTTGTTCTAAAGGTCCTTGTAAAGGAGGGACCATTGGGAATACAGTTCCTTAAAAAGGGGATCCTAACCAAACAGGGAACCTACATTGTGGCCATTTTGGGGACAGGTATTTTGAACAACTATCACTTGACATAAGCACCGGTCTTTTGAGGGGGTCCCCCTTCTATACCCCAAAATATTCTAGTCCGTTATGATGAGGACTCTGAGAAGGGAACCCCTACTTACAATTGTACATCTATGTGTAGACCCCTTGTAACCCCCCAAAACGGACGCCAAACCCGTTGTGGCCAGATCGAAGCGCTCCGGCACATCTTTGGGGAGATCGACAGGGACGGCTCGAACAAGGCAGAGCGGAAGATCAGATGATCAGATGAGTGACTTCTTCGGCGATACCTATAGTGCCCAACATAGAGCAGGATAAGTAGGATCATGTCCTCCTTCTGGGCATGGTGTCTTATGATGTTTTACGATAAGGATATTGTCTTGCTTGGCTCAAACAGATAAGGCCTTAAATCTTGAACCCTCAACCTGTGGCATCAATTTTTTTGTGGTGCGAGAGTGCCCTGCAACAAGCTTAAAGTGAATTTTATCGGGGTCTTATAGGGGGCCTGTTTCTCGAAACTATCCTTATAGGGTTTGTCCAGGGATAGCTTATACTACTCTCAAGTACGGCAATCTGTTTAATTATTGTAGAAAGCCTCAGAAACGGCCCATAAGTTCTGGGAACCCCATGTAACCCTAAGTCCCAAACATAAACATAAACATGCATCATTGCCATATACAGCTGCTACGGTCAGATGGCTCATCAATTTCAACTCCAGTCCCAAAGTGTAGTCCTTTTGTTCGTTTAGGGTTTAGGGTTTAGGGTGAAGTTGGGCATGTTGATTGATTTCCGACTTGCAGGGTCAGGGGGCTTAGCAAAGTAGGCTAAGAAATTCTGCAAGCCATATAGTAACCCCCGTTGTCCCCTTTGTCAATCTACTTACTTCCCAATATTGGAGTACTACACTTTAATACTTTTTGGTTCCTGGGCTCTTACTATAACAACTTATATCTAAAAAGTCTATACTTTTTTTGGGTGTACTTAAACCCTAAACCCTAAACCCGTGTAAACTAGGGGATTAAGTCCCCATGGCCCTCCAAGTAGGAGCCTCTGTGCGAGTTCTGGGTCAGGTTAGCATCCACGAACTCAAGGACGCCCGTTTGGGTTCTAGCGTCCAGGGTACAGTGTTGAGGGTATAGGGTTTAGGGTATAGGGTTGGTATAGTGTTGAGGGTATAGGGTTTAGGGTATAGGGTTGAGGGTTTTGGGTATAGGGTATGGGATTTAGGGTTTTAAGGTTTAGGGTTTATAGGGGTTTAGGCCAAGAAGGTACAAGCCACTGATAACCGCACCTACGCGTTCAGTATCCTTATTCTGACAAATCCCATGCATGAGTTGTTGTTCTGTTCTGTTCTGTACATTGTAGATCAGACTTTTCATATTCTGGCTTTGCCTACTTCAGTTGATTCATCAAGTAATGTAGAAGCCTAAGTAGTCATCAATACTACGGTCCTAGATTCGTGGTATAGTCATGGTAATTGGTACGTCAAATAGACATCAACATGATACTTGTACTCATGTAGGCTTCTACACTCCTTGGGACTTAGCTTGGACCTGAGACCCTTAACCCTTTGGGATTCCCTTATATTGCTACTATAGGTACCTAAGGGTTAACCCTTAGTAGGGGTCCTGAGTGCCACCTAGTACATTACTAAATACGTACCAGGACGCCATGGAGACGCAGAAGCTTTCCAGTTTCATGGAATCGCTGGGCATCTCGACCGAGGTGCTCTATGACTTGTTGCATGCTTCACAAGGGGGGTCTAGGTACTCCAGAAGTACCCTTTTTCCCTTTTCAATTTGGGGTCTCCTTATTAAAGCTGAATATTCGGAAAAAGGGTACCCTTATCATTATGGGGTTACTGGGGAACCTAGGGGCGGGTGATGAAAAATCCTGGTGGGAAACCACGTGGTTTTGCTTAGATAAAAATGGTTGAACCTAAACCCTACTCCTCTGGTTCGGACAGCACGCACTAAGAGCGGCACAATAGCAAAACTTAGGGACCCAAATCTAAGCACCAAAATACCTTCATTAATATTAGTGGCTGGTGGCCCAATATACCCTGACAGGATGTGTGGACCCTCTTCATGGTGATCGACTCTGATGAGACTGGGCTGCAGCAAAGCCAGGGGACTACCACTCATATCGGAGTTCCTGAAGAAATCTTTGGTAAGGACCCCTAAACCTTAAACCCTTGTAATGCCTACCCCTAGGACAGCCAGACCTTGACCTTGGGCCTCAAAACCTAGCATCGTCCCCATGTTTGGGAGTTTCCATAGTTTAGGGACCCTTTTCTGGAGGGTTTGGGGTTTGAGGTTTAGGGTTTGGCATTTATTGCTTTGGGTTTTGGGTTAGGACTTCAGGGTGCGGGGTGCTTAGGGTGTAGGTCTCGTGATTCAGGGTTTAGCGTCGATTTGGGGTTTTCTGAAGCTATGCAAGCTGCATTTCCGACTGCAGGTCAAGGTAACATGTCAAGGCTTTAGGACTTGGCGTTTTGGGTACATGACCATGACTGAGCACATGTGGCAACAAGCCGTGGAAACATTTTGTGTGTCTTGCAAGAGGAATGCAAAACACGCGACGCCAACCACTGGCATGCGAAGAAAAGTAAAACGCGAAATCGTGAAAGCCACAATCATGAGAACCACAAAGCAGCTGAACAAAGCGAAGCTGCGAGCAAGAACGCACAAACATCCACGAAGGTGGTGCTCCCGCTGAAGGAATGTTGGACAGGTAGTAGGACCAGAAATCCAACAATATCAAGACGTGCAAAGAAAATGAAACGCGGGACAACCACGACAACATACTACACCACAACACACAACACAAAGTGCGCGAACATGCGACAAGCGCGGCAAGCAAGCGCGACGGAAATCGCGCTATCTTGCATGTTTTCCTGGAATTCTCCCATACTCCTATGACTTGTGAATTGATGGCTTGCCTGTGGGAAGCCCTCAATTTCGCCAAGACATGCCGCAATGGGCAAAAGAGCAGCGTAGTTTTTCTTGGCGACACCCTTTGAGGTCCATCCCAAAAATGTGTGCGCCGGACTATGGCTGCAGAAGGACGCCGAAGGTTCGTGAAAGGGTTTGGCTTCGCGGAAGGGACGCAAAAGGTGCATGCGAAAAACGAGCGCGAGAATCGATCTTTCCGATCAGATGGCTCATATTTTTGCACTGGGACTTTCTCAACATTGCTGGTCTATTATGAGAGAAGTACCGCAGGGTGCGGAATTGCGGGATGGAAACATGAGCATCCACAGCCAGACGCATGATGTGGATAGGGTGGTTTGAAAAGCTCGGGACAGGAATTTCGCGGAAGGCTCGTGGAAGGCAGAGTGGAATTTCAAGCCCCATAGGCCACGTGAAGCGTTGCAACTGAGCAGAAAACGCCACCAGCTCGTTGCATTGATGTCTCAATATGACGACGAAGGTTCTGACTCCCTCACGTCAAGAAGCAGCTCATCCTCATCCTCCATCCGACAAAGTGTTCCATGAGTAAAAAATACGTCGGAAGGTTCGTAAAAACAACCTTTTGCAAGATGTCAACAACCCAGGACGTTCTGGGTCGCGGAAGCGTTTTTCGCGTCACAAGAAGTTAATTTGACAGAAAAAACCACCGTTCAAATGTTGGAGTATTGTGGCAATTTCTTCCAGCCAAACAATCGGGGTGAACATCAGGAAAAACAGGCGTCCCAGGAGGGACGCTCCCTCTGATAAAAGCTCATTTTTCTTTGGCATGGCAATCCTGTTGCTAGTAAATTATGGTATAATATAGTAGATCATGCTGTTACATAGTATATTATGCTATTGTATGGTGTATTATGATATTATATGGACCCTAAACCCTAAACTCTAAACCCTAAACCCTAAAACCTATATTATATGGTTCAAGACCTTGTGCCAAGGAAAGTGGCGAGATCACGCTTGAAGAATTTGTTGGCGGCTGCAACCTGGCATCCGTGATTATAGGGGTATAATATAGGGGTAATATAGGGATAATGGAAAGAAAGCTACTATAGGGTTTAGGGTTTAGGGTCTGTATTGG
>CAJNIZ010044105.1:66526-93953 GCA_905231905.1 Symbiodinium pilosum | reverse complement strand
TATAGTAAATAATAGGGTTTCCCCAATATAGTAACTTAATTTAAGTTCCTTAAATCCCTATATTCCCCCAGTTTCCATTTCATTTTCCATTTTCTTTTCCATTTGATTCTCCATTATAGGGGGATAATCCCTTAATTTAAGTTCCTTAACAGCAACCCAGTCTAAGAATGTCTGGATGGCTTGCAGGCGACTGGCGGCGCAGCTGAGCGATCTGCGCAGGTCCGTCGAGCTTGCAGAGGGCTTTACCCTCCCAACTCCAAAATGGGGGTTTCCCAGAATTAGGAGTACCTTTTTGGGGATCCCCTATAAGAAGGACTATAATATATTGGGCTCTATAGTGGGGTCACCTTATTTTGGGAAGCTATCAAATCAGGGGTCCCATAAGCTGGCTTCTGTTGAGGAACGCAAGGCAAGTTACCCATACCCTACTATGGATATATTCTCACTTAATTTACGTTCCTGAACAGCAACCCAGACAAAGAGTAGGGTCCTTTGAATTGGAGCGTTCTGGTGTTAATTGCTGTTTTCGGCGAGGGAAAGCCTTTTTTGATAGAAGAATGAGCGGGATAGCATGGATCAGCATGATTATCGCCAAAGGAAGAAGAGCCATGTCACAATGAAATAATCAGACGGGATAGATGGAACACTTCCTGTGCTCATCTTTCTGATTGGTGCAGCTGATAGGGATAGTAACATCAAGCAGTATTTGAAATCACGAAATCCGCAATGTGTCCGGTACCTCAGAACTATTCAAAACGGAATTTTCTGCACCCTAAACCCTAAACCCCTAAACCCCTAAACCCTAAACCCCAACTGCGGGAAAGTTATACCGTTGTTCTCACCAGGAACCTGAGGAGATTCTCGAGTCGGCCCTTCACCACAGAACAGCTGTAGGTATGACAGGGGTAGTAGGAGATTCTACACGCGGTTTAAGGTTTAGGGCTTAGGGGAACACAGGGAAAATCCCAAGTAGAGACTCTTTAGGCTTTAGGGTTTAAGACACAAGTAGAAACTCTCTAGGGTTCAGGGCTTAACAAGAGCTCCCAGGCTTTTGGAGAAGCCAGCACTAAAGTTTAACCGCCCTACGCCCTGAACCGGATATTTCGTACATGCCCCTATAAAATCCTCATAAGTGCGAAGGTCTCCACAGTAGCAGCTACCCGCAGCTCGGAGCTTGGACCCTATCCCTCACGATTATTACAAGTATCACTGTCAGTATTACTACTACTAGTATTATTATTACTTATAATAGCTTCCATGTTCCTTTTCATTCAGGGTTTTTCATTCCTGGTAAAACAATCAGCAGTATGATCTACTTGTCAGTTGCAAGCCCGGATGTAAACCAACCCTGTTGCATCTTGTTTTCCATTTGATCCTCCATCATTGGTAGTTATTCAGGCCCGAAATCCCGAACCCTGAATCCTAAGGGTTTAGGGTTTAGGGTACCCCAAACCCGCAGCCCTATAACTTTCAGGTGACTCCCAGTCCTTCGGCTATGACTGGAGGTTCGCAACCTGTGCATCTTTCGACGCCCCTTGGACCAAGCCAAAGACGAAATTGAACCTGCCTGAAAAGTAATATGGTTGAGGATTTAGCTTTTAGGATTCACGAAGGTTTAGGATTTAGGGGTTTAGGGTGTAGGGATTCGGGTTTCGGGTTTAGATCTTCAAGAACTACCACCTATGGGGGACCAAAGTGACAAGAAAAGTTAAGTCAAAACTGGCTTGATGCAGGGTGGATGGGTCTGACCAGCAGAGTAGTTACCTTTTGGGATTCCTTTAATCCTGTTCAACTCTACTGAAAACGAACACTTCTTTTGGCTCAGGCATTTCAGCAAATTGCAGTGGTTTTGCCATCAGAGGTTTAGGGTTTGTGGTATATGGTAGGGAGATTTAGCGCTCTTCTACGGTGTACAGGGAAGGATAAGATTCTCCAGAAGGTGGTTTAGGGCTTAGGGTTTAGGGTGTAGGGTGTCTTTTTTGACCATGGGGTCCTTGGCCTAAAGATCCTAGGATCTTGTTGCGTATCATGGGTTGCCCATTTCAGAAATCAGGGTTTCCCAAAATTAGGGTTATCTTTTTGGGGGGTCCACATAATGGGATTATAGAATTATAGACTTTGGGTGTCCATATCGGGGTCTTCCTACTGTATTTTGGGAAACTTCCTCATGTTGAGAGGCAGCCTTGTGCACGTTTGGAACAGAAGCAGAAGTTGTTCCCAGTGATCAGAAGCGGATTTCAAAATCAGGCGTCCCTTTGAGGAAATTGTGGGAACAAGGGCTATTGTACATTTGGGTGTATATAATGGAGAGGATTTTTTTGGAAAGCCTCCAGAAGGTGAGAGCATTCATAACTCAAATTTTGATAGAAAACCAATAGACCTTAAGCAATGGAGGATATGATTTACAGCTGTGATTGCACAGGCCAGACTTTTCATTCTGCAGCCCCAAAAATCTCGCCAACACGATTTGAGGGGGGAAGGTACCCTGGGGAGAACATACAGGAACTATAGATACTTTGTGCATACCTCCCCACAAACCCCAAAAATACTCTCAAACGCAAACTCCCCCTGATCTGAAACGCACTTCCTGAAACTGCTCAATGGGGTAGTACGTTGATTAGGGGCCAAGTACACAAAAGATAGTAAGGTTACGTTCCCCTTTTCTTCATAGTATCCTCAAACAAGATATATTTCTGCTTCGAAAGCCAAAAATTGCGGCTTGGTGTGTGAGGTTCGTTGGCTTGGTTTCCAAGCTCCAAGAAGCCTGCGGCACAGCAGTGTCAAGCGCATGCCGTCTCTCTAACGGTTTATAGTTTATAGGGGAGGGTAGCCCCCTCGGATATTTAATAATTTTCCCTAATGGCTTTGATAAGGGACCCTATATACCAATATTTTTCAAAGGGTTTTAGTGGCCAACCCAGAGGGGCTGTATGAAAACTGGGGGAAGATGTACTGGCATGTGGGGGTGCGGGTGTTGAATTCTAGTTAGGGTACCAGACAGCATGATTTGGGGGCGTAGGATGTTGCAAAAAGAAGGTTGGCAGTCATTTTGACTTAGTCGAAGGAGTGAAGCATATGCCGGGGTTGTGTCTATGTCCCGAAAACATACTCAATAAGGAAACCTGTAAAATCTATAATAGCTTGAGTTGTAATCTCCAGCTATCCCTAGGAGTTCGTATTTTGAAAAGCTCAATTTGTCGAGGGAAGCAAGCAGCTAGTTGTCTAGGGATAGTCGGAGGTTATATGAGCTGTTCGCCTTAAAGGGGGTCATCTAGGGGATTACATAGGGGAGTATTATAGCGGTTATTCGGGGGGATACTAGGAGTTTAGACTATAGCTCGAAAAAAGAATAAAGAGATCAGCAGTTCATCATCTGAAAAAGGCCAGCAGAGCGATGGCAAATTACCAAGACCAATCAATGTGTTGAAATGTCATTAAGACGCGAATGTAGTAATAGGGTGGAGCTTCATTATCAGGGTTACTTACAGTACCATTACCAGAACTTGACTATTATCACAGCGATTCCTATTGCTATTAGCATGACTGTTCTTTATTGTTACGATTGCTGATTACTATCAGTATTATAGCTATTGCTAATCAGTACAATGACTCCCATTCCTTGACCCTTAAAGGATGCAAAAAAAGGAACCTAATGATACCCTAGTTTCCCCAATGTAGTACTGGGGTCAGGGGGGGAGACATCCCTAAACCCTCAACCCTAAGCCAAGACATGGTAACTGTGTGATCTGCAAGGCCTGTACTTCTCCGATGTCAGGGCCTTACTAGTGTGCAGGGGTTTCGCGAAAGAACGGTAGAAAAGAGAGCTTTAGGGCTTATGGTTTGGGGTTTGGGGGGTTCAGGGTTTAGGGTTTAGGTGTTTAGGTTTAGGGTTGTCTACCAGAAGTATGGTCCAAGGTTCCTCATTGACATTATAGGATAGGAGGACCCCCACCCTGTAATAGTGGTATAATAAGAATATAAGAGGACCCTAATATGATCCCTATTATCCCTTATAGTCACTATTACTGGGTGGGGGGTCCACCTAAATTACAGGATACGTCAAATAGACAGCGAGATGATATCGGTAATTATGCAGGACTGTACTAGGATCCCTATTTGGGGGTTCCCCAAAATTAGGGGTACCTTTTTGGGAGTCCCTATACTAAGGATTATAGTATTTTGGGGTCTACATGGGGGTCCCCCTATTTTGGGAAACTACCATTTTTGGAGATCCGCGGGTATGTTCAAGCTACTTGTTTGTACATGCTATACACAAATTCTGAGTGTGCTGGGTCTCCAATGGGGCTTTTACGTGCAGCTAGAAGTAGGTTGTAGCTACCAACGGACCTTCCAGTAGTATCTCCTAACATTGGAGGAGAGTCGTTGTTGTTAGTCACGTTCTTTTGGCTGAAGAAATTGAGCTTCCTTTTTTTGCGTGCTGTTTCCGTTGAAAGTCTCGTCCGGATGTGTGACGAACTTGCCGTTACTTTGCCATTAATGTAGTAATGGCTTCTTGGGGGAGGGGGGGGCACTGTAGGGATGATTAATAGCTTGCAAGCGGATTTTCAAGATCCAGTCCTCACACCCTAAATTCTAACTTTCATGTCAGTCACAGACTTTGCACTGTTATAGGGGGTTCCCAAAGTTTGGGGTACCTTTTTAGGGGTCCCTGTCATGAAAGTTATAGTATGTCCCCTTTTCATGGAACTGCCATACATCTCCAGGGTTTTTAAGCCAAAGCCTCTAAGCGGTAAACCCTATACATCTATGCAGCCCTATGAAAGGGACCTAACGACAATCCTCTTGGACAAAAGTGGTCTGCTGTGAAGGAACATAATTTAAGCTACGATATTGGAGAAACAATATGTAGTATTATACATACCCATTACGTAGCTTAATCTCAGTTCCTGAACATCAACCCAGCCAAGGGACCCCATGACGAAGCTGCAGCAGCTTCCCATCATTGCGGAGCACCTCATGAGCCTGCCAGGACCTGTTAAGTCATAGGTTTCCTTATTACCCCCCTCTATACTACCAGGTTCCTCCTTAACATTAGATGAACATAATAAAGAGGGGGAACGTAGGGGGGGAGTAAAGAGGGGGGTAGTAGGGGAACCCATGATTAAGAAGCCACGGTGGATGGAGGAATCTTGCGCCGCTAGAGGTTCCAAAAGACCTTTTAGCTATGGTAGCTTAGCGGCCCTAGGTGGTGCAAAACTGACTCCATCAACAGCGGGTAGAGAAATTCCAAGTCCCAGGCTTTACGGTTGTGGAAATTCTGAGCTGGATCTTATATAGGGCTCCGGGTTTTTGACCCGAACATCGAGAACCAAACGGAAGAGCGAACAATTGAATGGAAACCTCGATGATATAGAGGCTGAGAGGCTTTAACTTAAGGCTAGGTAGGAAAGCCCAGGTAAACACCACATAATAACCTATAGTCTCATGTCCTGACTATGATGGACAAACCTTGTGTTTTTTTCATATACCTGCGTGGTCCTAGTCCCTACACCCCATAAACCCTTCCATTTTCTGTTCCACTGAACTCTAAACCGTGTCTGTCGGGTGCCCCTTCTGTGCGCTGGCTAGGGAAAACTCAAGCTATAACCAGGTGATGTCCTATAGCCTCTTCTCATACTATTGTAGAGACCTACCTAGTCCTGGCCTCTAAAACCCAAATCCCCGTAAAAGGCAAATGATCTCGATTACTAAGGTAAGATTACCAAATGCACGTAACCTAGAACCCCTTTACCTACAATTGGTAGTTTCCCAAAATAGGGGGACCCCAATATAGACCCCAAAATATTCGAATCCTTTGTATTGGGACCCCAAAAAGGTAGCCCTAATTTGGGGAAACCCCTTAAACCCTAAACCCTTAGGGTCTCATCCCTGGAAACCCCAAAAAGGTAGCCCTAATTTTTGGGAAACCCCCCATTTTGAGAAATCCAAGAAGTTCTTTGAGGAGTGGATCCTTCGCAGTGGCTTCCTACCTTTCTCCAGCACCTGGGGCTCAACAATTCCGAGCCACGCTACTATCATGACTATGACTAGTATTAATACTAGTTCTTTTGCTATTGTTGTGCTACTTTTTTGGTGGTTTAAACTGGGAAAAATGATTTTGGTAACCTCAACATCATAGGATCATAGGAGGACTGAATTTGGGGGTTGGGGTTACTCAAAGCCCAAAGGCCTCTTACTTTCGAGCTCAGGGTTTGGGACACCGTAAATTCATCCCGGGGCCTCTTGAATTCGGTAGTAGGATTGTACTGCTTATCTTGTTTTTTGATGGAGGAGGTTGGGGGGGGGAACTGGGTTTTAGGATTTTGGGGGTAATACTACCCCCACAAATGAGATGGAAGGAAAAGGAAATTAGGATGATATCGATGACATAGGGGCTTATAGGTCTCAGGGGAGAGGTAGGTAAAAACCCAAGTCATGACCAGGTAATGCCGTATAGTTTCTTAAGGATACAGTATAGATACCACTGCTGTTTTGGTATATACGTAGCTAAGACCCCAGGCGATTCAGGATTCAGGGTAGCAGTTGCACGACAGGCGGGGCATGAAGCTTGGGGTGTAATCGGTGTGATCATGATTCCTTATCCGCCCTATGGAAGGACAACTTTGCGCTTCTTTTTTTCGAAGATCCCATGAGCCTGGTTGGGCCCACAAGGGTACAGTTAGTAGGTATACGTGGATCGCCTGAAGCTTGAAAATGTAGGCACAAGGTTCAGGATTTAGTGGATCTCCTGACGAGCCGTGGCTGGTGAACCCTGTAAGAACCCTCAAAGGCGTGAAGGATCCTTGTGACTGTGTCTCCAGCCAGTAATGATGTTTATGCGCACCATCTGCCTTTCTGTAGAAGGTAGCTATTTGAGAAGATAATACACTCCCCTTCGGAGTAACCATAGGCACATGAAGTATTGAAGCATTAGGAATCGTAACGGATACCTGAGTTCAAACTACACCTTAAGGACGGAACCCGAAACTTTCAGAGTGAAACAAACATGTTTACCATCTGAGGATGATGCAAGAGCTGCTTGCTACAGGAGGATCGCAAGGCGCATCACTGCCAAGTAGGTCTTAAAGTTTGCATCCCCGTCGCAGCAACAGCTTTTAAAAGAGCAGCACCGTTGCTCAGAATCTCATATACCATGTCCCTGATATTTTGTGTGAAAGGGATGGGGGTTCTTGTTATAGGAAGGGATTACGCGAATCTCGAGGGCATCCCTCGTATACGGGTCCCCTTTTGAGAGCCCCTATCCATCATGGGTGACGTGATGTTTGGCAGTCCTTGGAGGTACCTTAGTATTTATTTGGGGATTGTCCTAAATTACTGTAAATACGATCCTATATTTAGGTTCCTATTATAATACGGGGCCCTATATAAATTTCCCCCATTTTGGGAACAGTAATTTAGGGAAAGTTCCATTTGTATTGGGTATTTCAGGTCTCCTACAAGCTCTCGCCCAACGATGATAAGCCTACAGGTACTCAGCTCCTCGTGCCTTTGCTAGAACTGGACCCTACCATACCTACGGTGGATACTAAAAATCCTGCATGACCCTAAGTACATTATATATTGGGAATAATGGGACTATTGTATATTAAGGTCATGCAAGATTTTTAGTATCAACAGTAGCTCAAATCAGAAGCCCTGAACTCCATGTGCTAAATGCTGAACCCCAGATTGTAAACCCTAAACCCTGAAGACTAAACTCCAAACCCTAACCCTGAATCCTACATCCTAAACCCATGCGCAGAAGGACCGGCTATGCAGCCTCCTATCTTCGCCACAAGTCCCGGAGTGCAGAAAGTCCACCACCAGGTGTGCCTCAATGCATCGGGTGGGTTTCATGTTGTAGTGTAGGGTTTCCAGTTTAGGGTTCAGGGTTTAGGGTTCAGCGTGGAATGCTTAGACTTAAGATTGAGGGTGCAGGAAGGAGCCTAAAAACCTACCAATATTATGGGGGGTTGTATGGGGATTATGTAGGGTTGTTACCCCAATTTGGAGATTCAAACGGAAAATGAAATGGAAACTGGGCTGACATAGGGGGTTCAGGGGTAATTACCAACATTACCGTCCTAGTGCATGTATACTCGTTGCATTGTGCCTCGAATAACATGGAAACAATTTTCTAGATATTTCAGGCCACCGTAGTACTTGGAGGTTCATAGCACTTCATAGTTCGTACCCCTACTTGCAACGCCGTGACTGGCCTTGTGTAGGTTACCACGGGTATATCTTGAGCTATAACTCCAGTTTGGGGTAGCTATCCTACAGATCCCATAAGCATGGCCAATGGGGTGATTCTGTAAGCCTCCGGGTTCCTAAGCTTCTGGGATATTTGAGCTATAGTCTACGCTCCTTGAAGGGGGGGTAATATAGGAAATTAAGCGGGATACTGGGAGTTTAGACTATAGCTGATTGGTGTTTAGAGTTTGAGGGGTTTGGGGCAGGCAGCGATACTGGGAACAAGTGTGTCTTGGTCAAGTAGCATGACCTGCCCCTTCTTTAGTCCCTCGCAGTAGAAATCCTAAGCCCTCAGCCCCTAAAACCTGTGTTGAACCCACTTCCATGAATGGTGGAACTTACACAACTTTGAGGGAAAGTTGTGGAGTCTTTATTTCTTGATCCCAGAAGGGGTCCTACTGCCCTGCATCGGCGCGCCCTTGCTCACATGACTTGCTGGTTGTTAGTGGGGAATGAGCGAGTGGAAGAAACTGGAAATCATATTATGATTGGGGACTTATGTGGGGGCTGCTACACTACAGGCATCCACTCCTCCATTCCCCATGAACAACCTATAAGATGAAAGTAACATGGTTCACTTAGCAGTTAGCACGGACAACTGGTGCCAAACCCAAATTCCAGGGATGTAGTGTCCTCGCAGAATACCAGGCTCTGTGCCTGACATCTCCAGGCAGGTTGAGCACAACGTTCCCTAACCCGAAGATGCAGTAGGAGCATTTTGCCGCCAATACAAGCTCCTAAGCCTGCAGACCCTCACCTTTAGGGAAACCAGTAGACACTAAGCGTAAGCAAAAGGTCTACACTGGAGTCAAAGTTGGATCCACTGGATAGAATGCTGACCCTAACGTTGGTACATGATTTGTAGTGAAAGCTTGCGAAGATATCCCAACAAAATGCTGTATGCAACAGTCTGATAGACGTCTGTTTTGTCTGTATGTAAAGAAGGCCAGGCTCCCAAACCCAGTCCCTGAACCATATGTGAACTACTGTCTAAACCCCCCTTTGGGGTAATATAGGGATAATGGAAAATAAAATGGAAACTACTATTATGGAGAATCAAATGGAAAAGAAAATGGAAAATGAAATGGAAACTAGAACCTCCGCGCATGTTTCCACCTCTTCAGAGCAACCGTTGTGTAATCTTTAGCAGAGGCTGTCATGGTCCTCAGGCCCCATGCCTTGTTTTGAGAAAGCCCCAAATCCTATGCCAGGAGTCACATAGCGTGTCTGCTCAGAGCGACAATCCTCCGTGACTTGTCTAACAGGGCTTCAGCAGTCTGCAAATTGGGGTAGCTAAAGGGACCCTGGGAGATGCGGGGTGTGTAATCAGATTATGGGCATCCCGGCGCAGGATTGTATAGCTTTTTTATTTTGAGTTGAAGCTCCCGTTTTGGGAACTTCATAAGATATATTCGTTTCTCGATGCCTTGGTGTTGTGTTCACAGTGAAAATGTTCACTTGAGACCTTTTTTGACAGCTGTGTGCTTGCAATTTGAGCAATTAGGATGGAAGCTCCTTCAAACAGGACAGTAGTCTTATAAGGACCCCCTTCCATGTCGGTTCATGGACGCGCTGAGTCTTATCCGCTTCAGGAACAGGTTTGCACTTCGCAGGTGCGCGATGCAGAAGCCTGACAAAACCAGGAGATTTCTCCAGCATACGGTATGATTTTAGTATAGCTTTTGATGCATGCATGTGTGCATGAATATATGTATAGAGCGCGATTCAAGATTAGCAAAGTTTTCTCCTAACTGGATGTACGCAGCGTCCCCAAGAGTGCCTGATTTTGGCAATGTGGTAACGTGCCAGAAGGCTCAGAATGTGCATGGCTATTCTGTAGAAAGTGAAAGAAGGAACGCCTGCAGTGGTCCCCATGTAGTCCCCTAAGAAAATCCTTATACTGGGTTGCTGTGAAGTACCATGATATGGGTATATGGTAAGTGATAGGGTTTCCTCACTATAGTAACTTAATGTACGTCCTTAACAGCAGCCCAGAAGAAAGTCCCTATAACCCTTAAAGCTAAGCGTCGGATCTACTGTTGGCAAGATAAAGCTGAAGGCTTAGGTCAGTAATTTCCAAACCTAGAATCCCAGCTTCGTGCAAAATAAGATGCCACAAGGAGGGCTCATATCTTGAGAAGAGCCAAATGTGGTCTTGATTTCTTCCTCTTGCAGCGCTTCATTTCAGTTGGATACCCAAGTGGCCAGAAGAGTCCATGCACTTGGCTTTACCTGTAGAACGCAGAAGGTTGGATCTCTAAAGTAGCCGGGCATGATGAGAACAAGTTGCTTCTTGCCTGTGATCGTTTCTTATCAAGTCCGTGCATGAAGAAACAAACTCTGAAAATCCTAGCCCAGACCTTGTGTTACATCCTGTATTTGCAGCCGCCCTCCTTCTGAGAAAAGGTCTGAGAGTATGGACGAGGACTGAACACTTCCACTTTCTGCTTATCAGCAGTGCTTGGGGCGTTGGTCAACAGCATATGGGATGCGTAAGGATCTACAGCTTATGAATGGTATCTCTGAATTCTGCTCTTGGCATCATCATAGTAAGGGCAAGTTTGTACGAGGGATTCTATCGGGCAGCCTAAGTGCTTTTGCGGTTTTCGAGGGGGTAAAGAGATCAAAACGGTTACACAAGAGGAAAAGGTTTCTGCGTAGCCTGTTTTCTGAGCCATTGTTTGGATGAGCTACCATGTGGAATCATCGTTCGAGATTGTTCTTCAGGCTTTGCGGAGCTCAGGGCTTAGGATTTTGAACAATCATTCTGGATATAGCTCTGTGCATGACCGCTGTTCTCAAGTTATACTGCAACGAAAGAGCGAAAGCACTCGCGTTTTTTTGCCAAAGTCATGCGGACTCGAGACTCAAGTATGCATCTCCAGTTGATGGACAACATCCTGCATGACCCTTTTACGTGTATAAACCCCTGGATTTGTGGTATCAAAGGTGCATGTCCATCAACACCAGCATGTAGAGCTTCCGGCTAGCTTCAACTGAAACTTGCATCTCGCAATTGGAAGGTCGCACAGATAGCATAAAGACTTATTCTGGATCAATGTTTTGGATCCTTTATACTTTTGGGGTATGGGATTCCTTATATATTTATGTAAGAAGGATCCTTTTTTCTTCCTAGGGTCAAGTGGGCTAAGTATTCCAGCTGGCCTAAAGCCGGAATACTTGCCAAGAATCGAGAGTCAAATGAGTAGTATTTTTTGGGGGAATACTATGGTACCCATTACAGAGTAAGATTATATCCTCCTTTTGGGCTATAGTATGGGAATATTTTTTACAAGGTTCAACCAAAAAAACACTCCTCAAATGGAACAACCACGGGAAACTGGGATCATATATTTGTTGATGCGAAACTTCACAATTACCTACTGGTCCCCTGCAATCCTTGTGTAACTGCAACTATTAGCACAATATGCCCCAAGACCATAGTCTAACTCTCTAGCCCCTACAATAGGGCTTTTGGGCTAAGAGTTAAGCTAGTACTTGAAATGTTGCAGCGCTCGCGGGCACAGAGAGCAGTTATCCTTCGTCCTCTTGGCACACATCATGTCCCCAAACCCGGCACACCAAAAAGAAGAATTTGGTGTTTCTCTCAACATTGTTGGTACCGCTTTGGGGCTGCCTCTAGATTCATGAGGTCGCGATTTTTGGAAAGAGAAGGGGGATCTACTTTTTGAGAAATAGTTCAAGCCCTGACAGGTTCCCTACAAGCAGATCAAATTGCAAAGCTCAGGAAGCTGGAATTTGTCAGGGTGAGAAATTAAAAGCCAGAACTCGCGAACTGAAAAACAAGCATCTCACACCAACATGGACAGCTCGCAGAGCGCAAGTCCCTCAATAAACTAGAAGGCTACATCTCCCAGGCTGAGCGCAGTGAGCTCCACAATGATACACCAAAAGGACGAGTCTACACCCGGAAGCTGAAAGCCCAAACCTTGAGACTAAATCTGAATTCCCGAACCTTGAAGACTAAAGCTAGAATCGTTCCCCCAAGCCCCTAAACCCCTAAACCCCAAGACCCTAAACCCTAAACCCCCCCCTTAAATCCCGAATCTCTAAACCCCAGTCCCCAACTCCTCACCTCCCCAGCAGGAGCTTGGAAGTGTGATGGAGCCTCTTAGTCCAAACTTGGCTGGCTTTAGGGTTTATGGTTTAGGGGTTTAGGGTTTAGGGTTTAGGGCAGATTTGGGGTCCGTTATGCAGAATTGCAGATAGTGGCGTCATCTGACCTCACCCCAAATGGGGGTTTAAGGCCTCGGCAGTTTTTTTCGGTGGGTCATGGGCACAAACTATCCTGAACTGCAAGGTCCCCGCAACAAAGAATCTCACAGCTTCCCTGGTGACAAATGATCTCCCCGAGCGGGGAGACTGCCCTACACCCTATGCCGAAACTGCGTTTTATGTGTAGGAAACCCTAAACCCTAAGGGGATGGCTTGAGGTGAAGAATTCAAGTTGAGGGGAGGGGTTTGGGGATTTACCCGGCTTATCCACCCCCTAACTGTTGTGGATTAATGTCCTTTTTAGCCTGTAGCTTAGGAGGACCCCCCACCCTGTAATAGTGGTATAATAGGAATATAAGAGGACCCTAATATAATCCCTATTATCCTCTATAGTCACTATTACTGGGTGGTGGGTCCACCTAACCTGAACCTTTATGGGGTTCCATGTCCGTTTCTGAGGCGACATGGGAGTTGCTGGGTTCTGAGTTGAGGGTTTGGGGCCTGCGGCTTCAAGAGGTGGTAACCCAAACCCCTGATTACTAAAAGGTCTGCATTATGTGTTTTACAGAAGTCAGGATGTCTCGACTCGCTCGTTTTTTGTAGGAAGCTGTTGTGGCTAAAGGCTTGCCATACGTTGGGTATACCTTTTGGAGGATGCCCAGCTTGTGGGAGATTACCACTGGATAGGTTCCTGCAACCATGGCTGATGCTGAGGCATTCCTTCCTGGGCACCCGCGCACAGCGAACGCAGGCTGTTTCTCAATATACGGAGCCCCTAGTGACCCAGGGACATGTAGGAAACACATCCCAAGAAACAGCGACGACTTTCAGGACTACATGCAGTAGTACACATGAAAAGCTAGCCAAAATAGTTGTCTTTCTAGCATCTCCATCGTCACCTTGTTACGTGGCAGGAGTAGCGGCAGTGGTGCTACTGGTTGTTGTCGTGCTCGTGGTGCTAGTGGTCGTGTCGTCGTAGGAGGAGTAGCAGTAGCAACAGCAATAGCTGTAGTTCTTGCATGATATTTCTCAAAATCAGGTTTCTCTTTACATGCCCTAAAACGTTCTGGGTCTAGTTAGTGTCGCACCCCAAACACATACCCATGATTGTGGAGAAGCGCCCAAGTGAGAAGTGCCCATAAAAGAGCTGTATCAGTCCAAAGACTGAGGCAAGTAATTAGGAATGTGGTGTATGCTACGCTTATGATTATTCTCTTCTCCGGGGTCCCCGCAACAAGGTTTAAGGTTTTGGGTTCAGGTTTAGCCTCTCTAAGGAAACCATATTGGTTTCTGAAGCGTCAATTGTAGTCCTGCCTTTTGCTTCTGCCAGTGGACAGCTGTTTAGCTAAATCAGTGCACCTGGCATCCAGTCATGTAGTAGTTTCCATAAATGGGGGGACCCCCATACTGACCCCAAAATACTATAACCTTTATGATGGGGCTTAGTATGGGGACACCCAAAAAGATAGCCTAGTGGAGCCGAAAGAGCAGCAATTAGAGTCCCTCGAGCCCTTAACCCTCGAAGTCCCTTCATTGCAATGGAGGCAGAGCAGTCTCTGATGTCCAAAGAGGCTCCCTGGTCGGGCTTTAGGCCCCCTTAAGTGGATAGAATATGGCTTGGGGTAGATTATAATAAGATCCCCATCTATCCCATATTCTATCTACTTGAGGGGGACTATACCCCTAAACCCTAAATCCTAAATAGTAGTTTCCACTTTCTTTTCCATTATCCCATTCTAACCCCCATATTCTATCTACTTGAGGGGGACTACACATTACAACAACCTTACCTGACCTCACCTTGAATTGTGGTTTGAGTAGAATGCAGTCCCTTCCCAGACCCCCAAAAGGGATCTAGAAATTAGATCCCCTAGAACCATATGGGAAATTATATAAGGATTATATAGGGGTTTTAATGGGTTTATATGGCGGATCTTATTTTTAGATCCTCCCAGGGGTCTGGGTAGTTGTGACTGCTGGTTGTCGAAAATTGCGAGTCTCTCTGTGCCCCTTTGTGATTAGGAGCTGGTCTCTTAAATGCATCATTGGATGAGAAAGAATAGGGTCCATTTTGGGGGTACCTGAATACCACGAGCCATGATATGTTGGGGTATCCAAAATGGGGCATCCAAATGCGGCCACATTGTTTACAAGCTTTTTTTAGATCAAGAAGCTCAGCGTATGTGTTGGCATCCTCATGTCCATCAAACTTTTCGCGATCTCTGGCTGTGAGATCTCCTAGCATCCGTAAGCGCTTTTTTTGCAGCTGACTCGGCATTTACTTACTGGTCCTTGGGGCACGCGTAATATCGGAAGCCTCCTCAACTTAATCCCTCACGGTTTTACTTTTGTTTCGCGTGATGCCCCGGCTGTCTGTAGTCAGAAAGTGCCGGTTGTCGTTTGTGTCACTTGTGCTCCAGAATCACCATGTATGGTAGTTTCCCAAAACAGGGGGACCCCAATATAGACCCCAATATACTATAGTCCTTATTATGGGGACCCCCAAAATGCTACCCCTAATTTTGGGAAATCCCCGTATCCCGCGGCGAGGTTTGCCTGTTTAAGTTCACTGCGGAGGCTCCCGTTACGTCCTTCATCATCCAGAACCTTCCACTGGATTTCAACCAGCGGCAGGCCGCAATTAATCCCGGGGTCAAAGTTGGCTGTCGGTTTTTTTTTAATGTTTACTTGGTATATTGCAACCCAATGAGGAACATGAAATTACCGTGCTTATGAGTATCGCAATGCGGACCCAGATTCTGAGTGCCTTTTTGCGGCTTCTTAAAGAGGGGCTATGTTTTCTTGCGGGTATATGCGAGGAGCCTCGGTGTCAAAAAAGTGGAGAACCATCAAGTTCTCATTGTCATGCGTATCGTTGATGTCACTCTGGATTTTGTCATGGTATGCGATCCATTGCTACTGCGGAAGAAGGAAAGTCTTGTAGCACCTCAACTACCCTATATTCCCAGCGCTAGAGGAGCCACAGCAGTGCTGATATGAGAGTTTAATAAAATATCCATCAGATCGGTCCTCGTATCCGTAGGGTCTCAAGAGTTCCTTGGTCAAAGGCATGAAGATGGACCCCCTCCCTATACAGCCTGTCCCCGAAAGTAGATGACCCTGTGGGGTTCCCAGAACCCCCATGGCAGTATGGGATACCAGACTCCGGTGGGCTCTACTTTCAAGATCTTCCCTAAACCCTAAAAGCTTCAAAAGCCCAAACCCTGAAGCCTCAAACCTAGACTCTATAGACCTCGCAGTCTCGGCAGGTGATGGACTTCATTGATGGCAGCTTGTCTTATATGGCTAAGGAGTCTGCATCATGAGTAGGAAAAAACAGTAGAAACAACAATTCGAATAGTCATCGTCGTAGTATTAGAAGTAGTAGTAGTAGTAGTAGTAGTAGGAGGCCTCGCCGCGTTAAAAGGGCAGTGTTTTTTGAGGTTCCAGCGGGTTTGGGCATGGATTCTCTGGTAAGCGTATGCTCTTGCAACACGAATGGAATTATGGTTTGGGCATGGATTCTCTAGTAACCGTATGCTCTTGGAATACGAACAGAATTATGGTTTGGGCATGGATGCTCTGGTAACCGCATGCTCTTGGAACACGGACGGAATTATGGTTTGGGCATGGATTCTCTGGTAAGCGTATGCTCTTGGAACACGAATGCATGGAAAGGTGCAAAAACCACCGCCCTTTTAATGCGGCGAGCCCTAGTAGTAGTAGTAGTAGTAGTAGTCGTCGTCGTCGTCGTCGTCGTCGTCGTCGTCGTCGTCCTCCTGAAACTTTAACATCAAGAGTACTCCCCAGATCCCCAAACCCAAAGAGGCTCGTCTTTGAAGACGACGATGGAGCCGCCGGCACTGCGGAGGACTTGGTTGCTCTAAAAGACTTGGTACCCATAAAGAGGTTTGGAGGGGAATCTGTAGGGTTATATGAATACTATATAGGGATATTGGGGTCGCTATTGGGGTTCCCTGTCTAGGGAAACTACCACTTCCTTTGAGCCCGTTAAATCCTTGTACAAAAAAAGCAGCCATCACTTCATTGTTGATTTCATTCTCTACTATAAGAAACCACGCCTGAATCGTATATGACTTCTTTTTGGCTCCGTTACAACCTTTATAGCCCCTTGGAATGGCAGCTGAATCCAAGTTACTTGAAAGCACTGCACAGGACACCTGGCTGCAACGTACGCCCTCCACGCAGACCCTGGAGGCTTCCGTGCAAAACATCCACAAAAGATGGTATTGGTATGAGTCATTTGTAATACTAATCGGTATTACTGAGTTACTGGCAGTCCTGGGAGTCAATATTAGTGTAAGCACCAGTGTCTAGGACTAGTATTTGTGTTCTTGCATCAGTAACAAGTTTGAATAGTTGGCATTAGTCTGAACATTTTTGAAGTGCTGAGTATTGAGGGCCTCTACGGTCTTATGTGCGTGCATGTCCGACTATCACGTGGGTCCTACTCGTACTTCTTTCGGACGTGTTCTTAAGGAACAGCCGAAGTGGCCCACAGGACTCAAGATTGGCTCGGGGTTTAAGGCTGTGGGTGTTCTGACCAGGGTTTGAGGATATGGGGGAGGGGATTTAGAGTTTGAGAGTCAGGGTGGACGTTGGCAGCGTGGCTCTCTTTTCGGGTATCGTCGTTTGTTATATGCCAGTTTTTGTTTTTTGTCAAGGACGCCTCGTGCCTACACACAGCTTTTTTTGAGAGGGCCTTGAGCGATTGCAGGTACACAGGGTTGACGCGATATTGGATTTGCCAGTAGCCGCCAGGCAAAACGTCCCAGATATAATCGAAGTATCTTATACCGATAGTAGTTTCCATTTTCTTTTCCCATCATCCCCATATAACCCCCATATGGCCCAACATGGTTCTGAAGATTGCTTGGCGTGCGTTGATCGTGACAAACACGGGGCGGCATATTGGGCATGATTGCCATCCACTTCCCCGACTAATAGACCCCCACCCTCCAATAGTAAACACGTATATGAGCTTAGTCTAAACTCCTTGAAGGGGTTATGTAGGGGATTCAGGGGGACTTGGTATGACTTAGTAAGAGATTAATCGCGCTTAGAAGCCACAACAAGCAACCCTGATTACCCGAGTAGGAACCTACTTACTAAGTAACCCTAAGTAGCCCAAGCAAAAACCGGCGTACTAAATAACCCTATGTACCCAAGTAGAAACCTACTTACTACATGACCCTTATTACCCCAAGCAGGAACCTACTTACTTAATCTCCCTGACCCTCCAAGAAGCCCTGAGGGTCCAAGTGCCCAATAATCATATACCTACCCAAAATCTGTACTATAATTACTATTACCCAAAACCCAAGTACCTAATTATTGGGTACATGGAGCCTCTGGGAAGGTGGTGCCTGAGGAATGGGCGCTTTATTCCTTCTTTAGTGGCAACCTCGCTGCAACGGAGTCATGGGAGCTGCAGTCAAAACTCCTTGAAAGGGGTTATATATAGGGGATTATATATGGGGATTACTATAGGGGTTATTAAGGGGGATACTAGGAGTTTAGACTATAGCTCATGTGGGGTTTCCGAAAATCAGGGTCCTTTTTGAGGCGCTTCAGTGTTATCTAGGGGTATGTGGGTTATGTAGGGATATATGGTAGGGATTATCTTGGGCATACAGGAGTATAACCCCCCAATACGGGAGAATCACATGGAAAAGCAATTGGAACATGACATGGATTTGGAAAAAATCAGGTTTCTTTTGGGTGGTTTCATGATAACAGCTAGAGTTTTTTTTGGGTGGGTTCTGCATTGGGGTAACCCCCCCCCATCTATGGAAAACTGCCATTTGCATGACTTCCGTAAACCCTAAACCCTACAAGAACCATATGTTTCGGCCTGAACCCCCCCCCAGCTTGCAGAAGGTAACGTAGTGGCCAAAGGGTTTAGGGTTTTTGGTAATATAGGAGTTGAATAGGGCTGTTATAGGGTATACAGGGATAGTACTCTGACAGAGGAAGGTCAGATGGAAAAGAACCATCAGATGGACACTGGGCTTGTAAAGGGGTTTGATATGGATAGTTACCAGCATTATGGCTTTAGATTCCTTCTAAAGTTATAGGGCGGGGTACCTCAAAAGGACCTCAAAATGATGTTGGTAATGGACCCTAGACGCCTACGTTATGTTAGGGTTGAGGGTTTAGGGTTTAGGGTTTAGGGGGAATGTCACAGGAGTTTGTGCGACCATCCAATGCTGTAGTCACAGTTCAGGCAGGCCCTGTATACCAAGCCCCAGGCAAAGAAGTTCCACGAACGACCTACGGATTTGCATGGAATGCATCACCTAGAGGGTCCAAGGACCCAAATAATAGGGCTTTAGGGCCCAAATACTATACTATTAATGGTATTTGGGCCCTAAAACCCTATCATTTGGGTCCTTGGACCCTTAGGATCAGCTTCACGAGCACAGGTTCTTCGCTACCGCCAGAGATATTCCTGCCACTGACGTTCAATGCGCGTGGCAAGGCGGCTCATCTCCAGTTCAGCTTGGGGTGTTGGTAACTTGTGCTTCAAGTTTGTTGCGGGCCTTTCAAAAATCATACTCCTCCAGTCCCCAATGTTTCGTGAGCATGCCCACGGACCTTTTGCTCGGTCCTTGTTCATGAGATCACTACAGTTTGATTTGGAAATTACTACATGGGAGATTCTCAGAGTTGGCTTATAGTATTCTTAGTAGGAACCCCAGAAACTTGCAATTGGGCTTTTTTTAATGGGCTACTCGTAGAAGTCACTCAGATCTCAATCCGCAACAGCAGCTGGTAGTAAGACCTCGCATTTTTCCTGCCTACGCAGTTCCTGCGTGACTTCAAAACCTCCCATTCATTTTCCAAACGTCCCATATTGTCAAAAGAAGACTCCATGTTTGATGATAGCGCCTTCCCACGGTGGATGATAAAAACTCTGCATGGCCCTAACTGCCCTAAACATTGGAATTTGTGGAATTATGGTATTACAGTGTACTGAGGTCATGCAGGAGTTTTGGTATCAATAGTAGTTCAGAAAGCCCCAACATTCCTGTCATAAATCCTAACCCGTGAACCCGACCTAGACCTTCCAAATACCCGTGGCCATTTTGCCCCAAATAGTGAATAAAGTCTATCATTTTGTTACTCTCATTCTTATTATTGTTGTTATTGTTATTATGTGTATGTGGGAGGTGTCGGGACATCCTAGACCAAAAAGCCCGGAAAAAATCCTCGAGCCCTAAACCCCTAAACCCTAAACCCTCGAGCTTTTGCCAAGGCACACCTGCTGCTGCCCCAAGCGGATGCAGGCAACCTACATATGGGAGCTTCCCCAAAACTAGGGGTACCTTTGGGTCTAGGGTTTTGGGGGGGTCCTCATAACACGGATCATAGTTTCTAGGGTCTATATTGAGTCCCCCTATTTTGGGAGGCTACCATATCATATTCAGCTGAGTAGTTGTGTTTGAAGGAGAATACAGTCCCCACTAGTGACTAGTGGGTAAGATCATATCTTCCGCTAGTCCTATTGATTATGAGAAGTAGAAGGCCTCCTTAAACCCTAAACCCTAATTTAAGGCCTGTGGGACAGATAGCTTAAACCCCAAATCTTAAACCCTAAACCTTAAATTCTAAACGCTATACAGTTCTGGTTTGCGGGCTGACTGGACACGGAGGGAGCATTGAGGTTCCCATCACAGCTTGGAGTGATGTGAGTGAGGTATCGTCAATAAGCCTTAAACGGGTTATATAGGGTTGAGGGTTTAGCGTCTAAACTGATATAAAGGGGTTAGATAGGGGATTATCTAGACGACTACTACAGGGGTAACTAACGGCGATACTCGGAGTTGAGACTACGGTTCATACTCTCGGGGGTTTCCAAGAATTAGGGATCCCCGTTTTGGGGGAGTCGCTACAGTAAAGATGATAGTCTATTGGGGTCTGTGTTGGACCCCCTATTCGGGAAACTCCCATGTTGCGGTGTTGAGGACCTTGACTCAAGCACGTTACCTGGATCTATCACCACAGAACCCGCAATATTGCATAAAGAGCTCTTCGAAAAACTGCCGCAAGCGGGGACCCCAATGTAGACCCCCTACATTCTATAACCCTTATCATCAGGACCCCCAAAAGGTCCCTCCCTCACCCATGCTCGGAGCCCCTGTACCACTAGATATATATATCCCTACATGCCTCAAAATATCCTACCCCTACATAACCAAACCCAAAATTCTACGCCAAACAGCGCAGGTACAGAGCCTGTGGACACCCCCTTCGAGGCATCGGAATCCAAAGAGGAGGCTCCAAACCCTAGGATTGTTTAGGGTTTAGGGTTTAGGGATTGTTTAGGGTTTAGGGTTTAGGGTAGGTAATGTTTAGGGTTGAGGGTTCAAGCCCCTCAGGCAGTTTGGGGGTTCAGTTCAGACGTTTAGGGCTTGTATGTAGGATTCTACGAGGTTCATTAGGGCTTTACAAGGCTTATACTATGAGCGGAGAGGTTAGGGGCTCAGGGTTTATGATTATAGGCTAGGTCAATCCCCTCTACAGTATTAGCCGTTAAATATGAAGTTGATGGGGCCTAAATAAAAATAAATACAATAGACCCTTGTGGTACCCATGACCGGGTGGTGGATTGAAGAAAGAATTTGCTGGGCAATTGTTAATCGACCTCACCCGACCTCGCCCTAAATGGTCTTTTTACAGGGAATAGTAGGAAAATGGCCTTAAATTTGGAATTTAAACCTTTACCCTAAATTTAAAACCCTAAACCCTAAATTCAAAACCCTAAACCTTATAGGGTTTGCGGTGTTTAGGAGTCCTTGGTTGTCGCTTCAGAGTTACACGGTCACACCTCGGCTCCTGAAGTTGACAGGTTGCGTTTAGGGTTTGGAGTTTAGGGTTTGGAGTTTAGGGTTTAGGGTTTTGGGATCTCTCGTAAAAACCAGGCCCGCAGCTACTCTCTTGTAGTCTCCTAAAGCCCGGTCGCAACCTACCCTCCAACCTAAACCTTCAAAACCCACACTCTAAGGCCAAAGCTCCAGAATCCTTAAAGCTTAAAACCCTAATATTACACCCTAGACCCCAAGCTCCATAAACCATCAATCCTAAAGAGCCCGACATCTTAAGCCCTAAGCCCTTCTTGAAGGGTCAGGGGGGCTTTGTACGTAGGTTAATGTAGTAACCCCAGTTATGCCCATTATCAACCTACTTTCTAGGCCCCCGCCCATGACCCAAATATGGTTTGAAACCCTGAACCCTAAGCCCTAAACCCTGAACCCTAAACCCTAAACCCTAAAGGCCCCCTCCAAGGAGGAGGGGATCACCAAACCGGCGGTTTCCCAGGACAGTGGCGGGTGGAAGTGGGGGTTCCTCAGTCAGAGTTATCTGGAGCTCGATAGGCCTACAGGTTTAGGGCCTTTAGGATTGCAGGGTCCCGGGTTACTGTTGTTGTAGGGTGATGTAGGCGGTTCTGAGTACTTTGTGGTTGACTGTCGATGATGTATTGGGATCATGATGGGAATGTTCGGCTAGCAAAGTACTGGTAGTCAAAGGGTTGTGGGTTTGGGGTGGGGCGATCGCAATGGTGCATGCGCAGCGCCGCGGCGGCAGTAGCATCTCAAGGAGGATAGTGGTGGTAGTCTCAGCAATGTAAGCAGCCGGCCTCTTCCTCCCTACGAACAGGCTTCCACTACATCTTTTAAATTGGGGTCGTCAGTATCCTTGTTTTGGGGGCCTGCAAACCCTACACCCTAAACCTCAGCTGGGTAGAG
The DNA here is from genome assembly GCA_905231905.1 of Symbiodinium pilosum. NCBI lineage: Eukaryota > Dinophyceae > Suessiales > Symbiodiniaceae > Symbiodinium > Symbiodinium pilosum. Next base: position 71,694 of record CAJNIZ010044105.1, on the reverse strand, counting down.
AGAGAGCCAGGTCGTAATACTCAATGTCCTATGCTCACCTAATTCTTTACTGGTATGGATATAAAGAGCTTTTCATGATACACTTGCCTAGATCCCAAACTCTACATCCCCTGTGACCCTTCATACCATTCTGTTTTGCATGTGATTATCCACTACTTCGTACTTTGTCATATACCTGGCTAGAACCTCGAACTTGGAAGCGTCATTTTTTGTATGATTTTCCGTCATTCCGTGTTCCGCAACACACCTACTTTAATTGTTGAAACGCCGTTTTTCTTTTTGACTATCCCTCATTCCAGGTTTCATTATGTACCTACCTAGAACTTCAAACTTGGAAGCTCTTTTTCAGTGTTATTCTACATTATTTCTTGTTTCGGAAGAGAACCTCAAATTTGGAAGCGCACTTTTCCATATGATTTTCCAGTGGTCCTTGTTTCCGAACATTCCTCAAGCTTGGAAGCGCCACCGTTCCATCCGAGTCTCCATTGTTCCGTGTTTCGTGACATGCCTACCTGGCGCCTCAGAGTTGTCCAGCCATTGTTATCATTTGGGTGGTTGTCAAAATTATGATCCCTTTTTGGGTACCCTAAATATTAGGTGCCATATTATGATAGGGACCCAAAAAGGGACCAACATGTTGACAACCACCCATTTGATTCTCCAAAATTCCGTGCTTCGTAATTTACCTACCTAGAACCTCCAAGGTGGAAGCTCATTTTTCCAAGTGAGTGTCGTTTCGCAACATAACTACCTATAACCTCAAATTTGAAAGCACCATGTGTTTGCCATTTGATTCTCCTTTATTCCCTGTTTCCGTATATTATTGCCTCGAATCTTAACCTTAAACCCCTTAGCGCTAATGTCGTGTTCGCATTACTAGAGGGGTGCGGATTAGAGCTAAATCGGGCCGGAACGGAATACTATAAATGGGTACGGATTAGAGCTAAATCCGGGCGGAACGGATTAAAAACAACATAGGAACGGAATAGTGCATGCTAGCTTCAAACAATTGAAATTTAATTAGAATTCTACATATTAGGGTGGGCTGTAATATTAGGGGGAAGTTCATAATCAGAACCCCACATTAAAACCCTAAACCCCTTAGCCCCTAAACGACTAAACCATAAACCCTAAACTCTAAACTTTAAACCCTAAACCCTTATCCTCTTTTCAACCCTAAACCCCTAGACCCCTAAATCCCTGCGAGGAGCTACTACAGAGATCGGCAGCGGAGCTTCCACCCATGGCCAACCTGGGGCCTACGGGCCACATTTGGGAGCTGACCGAAGAGGAGGTACTGGGTTCAGGGTTTAGGGATTAGGGTTTGGGGATGAAGGTTTTGGGATTAGTGTTTAGGGATTAGGGATTAGGGATGCAGGTTTAGGGGCTAGGGTTTAGGGATGAGGGTACAGGGTTAGGGATGAGGGTGTAGGACAGTGTAGGAATTCGGGGTGGTTTTTAGGGTGGGTACTAACAATCCCGTATGTCAGGGTTTAGTCAGGCAAAAGACAGGGGGTCAGCACTAAGTATAGTCGTCGGCGTTCGTGAACGTTCGTGCCCCCTGTTCCCCTTGGCAAAAGTTCGTGCCCCTTCGCAAACCCTTATTCAATCAGTTTTCCTTCGCATCACGACATGGTGACCCGGCCGTACCTTTATTTAAGGCTTTTCTGGATATTCACATGGCAAAAATGAAAATGAAATGGAAATTTAGTTTTATAGCGACTTACAGACTTGATAAACCCGTATGACCCTAGGTACCTTATGCATGATGTTATAGTGTACGAAGTTCATGCAGGATTTTAGCATCAACATATAGGGCTTCAACTGGAAGTTTCCGGAAACCAGGGGTTCCTTCAAACCCAAAACCCTAAACTGTTCACCCTGTTGGAGTACTCATGGCAAGGATGCCTAAGTTTGCGAGGCAGGCTCGGTGCCCTGTGTGTCATCAAAGGCGCATGAGTAGTATCTGATTTGGCGATATCTTAGTACCCAATAGAGGGTAAGACTACTTCCTTCGTTGAGGTTCAGTGTTTGACAAGAATAGGATCGAACGCGGTGGAACTACGAAACATCCGACTTGAGAGGAGAGCTTCGTCCTCCAAATATCACTGCCAAGCATTTTCTTGATGGGCACCCACCTTGCAGAGCAAAAGCCAGCAAAGGCCGGAAACCCCCAAGTAATGTCCCAGAGATGACCAGACATACAAAAAAAACACTGAGGCAGAATTTGCACGTAGCTCGGACGCCCATTAGCATGTTCCAAACCCCGAAGGGTAGAAGAGAGCATACATCCCAGCAGGGTATCTTCCGAGGCTGGGGTTTAGGATTCACTGGCCTTAGGTTAGCTTAGAATGAAGGAATGGAAAGGAAAATGTAAACCACTAATTACAATGGGTTATACAGGACCACTACAAGGTTCCATTCCTTCATTCCTATCTAACCAAGGGTAGGTTCCAGACTGAAGGTGTCGGGCTTGGTATCCTCAACATAAAGCCGTGTGCAAGGCTGAGGGTGTAGGATTTGTGCCTGTGAGGTGAGCATGCGAAGCCTGGCCGCACTTGCCAGTTCCAGGACTTGACTTGCTGGTGTGTAAGGGGGTAATGGGGGGTTTGGAAAAATTGGAGGATACTGAATATACACACATATATATATATGTGGGGATACTATTCGCATTTTTTCCTGTTTAGGGTTTACTGGTGCTTGACGGTGAGTGGGAGAGTAAATACAACACCGACATTGTTGCAGGGATTATATGGGGATTGTTATAGGGATCTACTCCCCCTATGGAATCCTCACGCGCTCATACAGATGGTCATCATTTGTTGGAGTATGACTTAGGACTCCGATTCGCTAAGGAATTCTTGAAGTGCTTATCCCAATATACCCAAAAGGAACTATTAAGAATGCCTTCCGTTGATAGGTCTAAGGTGATTACAGGTGAAGGTCACACAAGAATATTAAAAAAAAAAACATAGCGTGCCCTGTAGGAAATTTCATTCCCTTCGAAGGCATTTATTCCTTTTACTTTCTTTTTTAATTGTTCTTCGTCGCGAAGAGGCTCGTCCCTTTGATAAGACAACCAGCAGCGAACTATTTTTAGATCTATGGGTCACCCGGCTACCCCCTTATACAACCCTCGCGTTTTAGGACAATTAGTTCAGGGCTTTGAGGGGAACCTAGAGGAATGTAAAGGGGGAGCAGCGGGGGAACCCATGATGAATGCTACAGGGTCTACGGTTCATATCAAGGGAACACGTGTCGGAACCCTAAACCCTAAACCCTAAACCCTGCGTAGGAGATAGGTGGTCAGTCTGAGGTGATGAGAAGGACACTCAGACCATGCTTGGCCTGCCAGTGCCTCATGACAGACGGGTTTAGGGCTTAGGGTTTACAGCTTAGAGTATAGGGTTTGGAGTTTGGGATTTTCAAAGACTTTAAGTTTGTACCCTTCATATTTGTACTCCTAAGTTTTGGGTCCCAAATACCTCTCGTGAGGCCATATTCCATGGTTTAGGGGCCCAAAACGCAAGGGTACAAGCCCTAGGGGTACAAAGGAAAACTCCCTGAGATTTTAGGGTTTAGGGTCGAGGGTGCAGGCAGGAAAATTGCAACGCCTTCGCCCTATATCCCCAGGAATTGCCAAGGTAGTGCAAGATTTCCTTCATCCACTAGAGGGCGTCTGACAGGAACGTATTCTCAAGAACAGGGCATCAGATTTTGGAAGTGGGGCTGTGATACACATTGTATCATCCACGACCCTGTGCCACGCTACGCCCCCCCCCCCCCCCCCCGCTTCCCCCCTGATTGGAAAGTTAGGGCTCATTAAGGCCAATTCAGTGAAAACTCAAGGGGTAGCAGGGTTGTATCGGGGGAGCGGTAGTCGGGCAACCCATGATCATGGGGAGCGTTCTGTATAACTTGTTCTAGTGCAGGGGTACCTAAGCCCCGCATAACACTTAAGGGCCCAAGTACTCAAATGATTGGGCTGTAGGACATTCTAAGATGGAGAGTAAGACGGTATCCCTTTTGCAGGGTGTATAGTTTTTTCGTAAAAAGATAACTATGTGACTTGGCTCAACCAGAACAATATGCGCAAGTGTAAGGCAATATGACTTAGTTTGAATCTTAAACGTCTTTCTTCGCCGGGGTGTCATGGTGATCGTCCGCTTTCAAGCGATTTGCGGGTGTTGTCTCCCCGTTGGGCAATGGTCTAATTCAGATCTGGTTGTTGAGATGCCAGGTAGGGCGAGGCGATTCCGACATAGTGCCATGAGCAAAACCTTGCGCTCTGCCATGCATGCACCGTGAGGCCCTTGGTGCATGACCAAACGCCTCCCAAAAAATGTGCACCACCTGATACTGTTATTGTGGTTTCTGCAATGTAAATTACTGTTGATGGAGAACATCCTGCATGACCCTCTACAGCTCAAAGCTGGGAAGTATGATAGCATCAGGTGTTTGTGGTCATGCAGGCCTGTGTCCATCAGCATTGCAGTGAGCTCCTAGTTCTGGACAATATTCCTGGGTTCCCTCATCCATCCCACGTGCTCCCAGTCTCCAAAATTTCCTCCTAGTAAGGCCGTTTTAAGGTTATTTAAGTCTAGCTGAGGGGCAAGCCCAGGGTGGATAGTAGTGGGGGTGGTGAGGAGAACTCGCGCACTACGCTGAGGCCTTTGCAGTACCAAGTGCTGCCTGCCGCCGTAGCCACCGGCCGAGTGCCCGATGGCCTCGAAGATACCGAGGCGGGGATGTACCTGCTGGGTTTAGGGTTTAGGGTCCAAGGGATAATGGGTTTAGGGTTTGATAGTGAGTTTAGGGGCTGGGGTGGTGGGGGGGGGCTAGGGGTTTAGGGTTAGGGCCCAAGGGCTAATGTATTCAGCAAGGGATGGTGGATTCAGGATTATGGTTGGGGGGGGGTTTAGGGGTTGAGGGTTTAGGGCCCAAGGAAAGTGGGAGAGTAGAAGAGACGATGGAGGCTACCATGTTAGTCAGGGTTTAGAGACTAGGCCTTGCTGGTGCACAAAGGGAAGTTCGAGGGTTGAGCCCTATAGTAGTCCTTGTATATGTCATATTTTCTTCCCAACTCCCCCGGAACTACGGCCAATGGTAGGTGTAGGGTTGAAAGTTTGAAGCGGCGAAGCAAGCCGGGTTTAGGGTTTCAGGTTTAG